>CAXKVX010003282.1:0-22302 GCA_964058865.1 Eleocharis quinqueflora
GGATAAGCGCTCCGGGATTTGATCAATGAAGGTTAGCAAGAAACGGTCTTTGCGGGTACCAATATTGAGTTTCCAGTAGCTAGTCAATGCACATTTTCCACCTGATGACAAGTTGTGTCGCAATCAACTCGCCATGTCCCCTTGACCACTATTGTGCCTCCTTTCTTGGGAACAATATGCACCAGATTTACCCACTTGCTATTCAAGATTGGATAAATGATACCACTTCCACCAACTTGTGGATCTCCTTCCAAACCAAATAGCTGAGATTGGGGTTCAACCTTCGTTGGGCCTCAATGATCTGCTTGTGGTCATCTTCCTTTAAAATTTTGTGCATGCAGATGAAGAGATTGATGCCCTTAAGGTCCCCAATTGTGTACCTGATCGCCTTGTGGTGCTTCCTCAACTCGTGAAGAAGTTTTTGAGTTTGGTCCTTGTTGAGGATAACATTGATGATTACTGGATAAGTCTCATTTGGGTCGAGAAATTTGAATCACAATGTATCTGGGAGAGGCTTAAGATCGACCTTTGGGGCTTCCCCTGGTGATTTGTCGGAGATCTCGGCAAAATTAGGCATCTCTTCTGTTGAAAATACCTCTTTGGGGCTATTCTTGCAGCTCACAAGGAAATCCTTGTGGCCCGCAAGAATTGGTTGCGGCCTGCAAGGATTGGGATTCTGGCTCATTTTGTTTTGCTCTTGCTGCTAAGTTCATATTTCCAAAGATGCTTTCCTATGGTCTCTCATTAACAGTCTTCTAAAGCTCTTTATTCACACCAGCACATCAATGATCTTGACCCTACAAATTGATTTTTCGTTAGAAGAGTATTTCATGTCCCAGTTCACGTGAAAGCTGATCTTTTCCTCACCAATCTTGAAAGAAATCATTCCCTCATAAACATCTATCACAGCCTTGGCAGTATTTAAGAAAGGCCTACCCAATAATAATGAGGTTTGGATATCCTCATCCATATCAACAATTACAAAGTCTGTTGGTATAAAATACTTGTCAATTTGAATAGGCATGTCCTCAACAATTCGTATGGGCAAATTTACCGATTGGTCCACCAATTGCAATGATATTCGGGTTGGCTTAAGTTCACCTACCATAATTTTGTGAAACACCAACTTGGGCATGAGACTCAAAGTTTTCCTTTCTTCATAATTTTTTATGCAATCAGACCTAACAATGTTCCTTGATACCAATTTAAATAATGACTGAAGACTCTTTAAAAACACTATCAAGTAATGACGGGTTACACAATTAAAGAGATAATCATGAATTTGTTAGAACATTTTGTAACTAAAAGGCATGAATGTAATAATATTTAAATAAACCAATGAATTAGCCTATACATGTTGTCAAGCCAGTCTACAATAATCTTTGTAACTTATCATGTTTATGCATGTTTGGTACTTGCTTGCAACTCTTAGAAAAATGATGTTTCAATGAGCCAGTTCCTTTTAATTTTCCATTTGATAAACTTTCCCACAATAATTATAAATAACATAATAAAAATCATCAATTTGAGCTGCACCCTTTTTGAAATATTGTCACATCTCTGAGGTCATAATTTCTCTAAATCTCCTCTTCTAGTGTTTTTAGGAGCTTGACCTTGAGGTGCATTAGCAAGTTTATCAGGGTTTTGCGTGTCAGCAATGTTGGCATCAATTCAATTCTTTGAATTCCTCTATGATAAAGTTTGGATCTAACCCCATGCTATTCAACAAAAATAAATTCAATTCATTAATTAATGCCAAGCATTTCAAATAAACAATTTCAAGCAAGAATTGGCAGCTGGCAAGTTCATTTCAAATAAACAAGTACTACCATGCATTTCATTTCAAGCAAGCAATTCAAATAAACAAGCCAGCCATGCAACTAACTACTACTGCAGTTTCATTTCAAGAAATTTCAAGCAAGCAACTAACTACTATATTTTCATTTCAAGAAATTTCATGCAAGCACTCAAAATCTCATTTTAATAAATAGGTACTGCCAAGCATTTCATTTCAAGCAAACAATATAAATAAACAAGCTAGCCATGCAACTAAATACTGCAGTTTCATTTCAGACAATTTCAAGCTAGCACTGACAACTAGCAAGTTCATTTCAAATAAGCAAGTATTATCATTCATTTTATTTCAAGCAAGAAATTCAAATAAACAAGCCATCCATGTAACTAACTATTGTAGTTTCATTTGAAGCAATTTCAAGCGAGCATTGGCGGTCTTATTTCAAATAACAACTATTTCCAAGCATCTCATTTCAAGCAAGCAATTCAAATAAACAAGCCATCCATGCAACTAACTACTGAAAAACTAACACAAAGGGGTAAAATATACATACTCATCATCATCTGAAATATCAGGCTCATATTCACTCGTTATTCTTTTTGAATCAGTCATTAGAGACATCCAAGCCAACAAGATACGAAAACTGTAAAAGCAAAACAAATTAAAACCTGCAAATTAGAGAGAGAAAAAAAATATGTGAATAGATCTGGCAAAAAAATCTCAAATTTTGTAAAATAAATACAAATTTAAATTGAAGTTTACTTCTCTCTATTTTCTGGTTTCTTTATTTCTCTGTCTTTATCTCTTTCTCCTTTTTCGTTAAGGATCATCATATATAATAGCAAGGATTGTTCAAGAATCGTTATTGCTTCTGTACCCTACTGCCTGACTGTGACTGGTGGCGACGAGATCTTAACAATGATTTAATCACCATGCCTCTCACAATCCTAGCTACAAACCATTTAAATTCAAATATACGGGTATGATGGCATGCATTATACCAATATATCTTAGCCAAGACAAATAGACAATGGTACACTGCAGGTTTGGAAACTTGGCTATGGATCACTGAACAAGACTCGACAACCTCACAAAAGTCACAAGTCGACAAAAATGGCTAGAGTTTGTTGAGAAACAATGTAGGCATCATTGTTGAGGGTCTAAAGGGGTACAGTCGTACAAATCTGACTTGCCAATTGCCACCGTCACGCATGGGTCGACGAGGTAGACAAGCAGTAGCACAAATTACAAGAGGAATAAGGAATTGCCATGGGCAATGTGTGAGAGAGAGAGAAAGAGGAAAGCGCGCGAGAGAAAGAAGGAAATGAGCGACGCAATCTAGGATTTATTCCGACCCCTCTTTTTTTCTCCGCCATTTCCTCTCTACAATTCAGCTATTCCAAATCGATAGAATCACAGACGGTATAACGATATTAAACGAAACGATATGAACTCTTATGTTTTCGTTTTGTTTAAATAACGAAACCCAAAATTATTTTCGTTGTTAATTGTTTCGTTGTGCCAAACGAAATCGTCCTAAGCATACGTACTCTAATTTGGACGTCTAAAACTGTCAAGAGTATGCAACTAAATGTGTGTGCTTGAGAATGCTAAACCATGTCCACACACTTTGTCCCTTGCTTAATTTGCTACTACAAGTCTACAAGGCATTCCTTGTTAATTATCGATCCTCGATTACAATTATGGTACATACATATATATAATACGAACAGCAACTACGGATGAATATGGCCCATGATCTGAGATCTTCTTTTTCTTTTTCTAATCTTGACTTTGCATGCATGAGCAAACCCTTGCAAGTTGCAATGAAATCTTCCCTCAATACTTACAAACGAAGAAATTAAAATCTCTTGATCAAGATCTCTCTCGCAGAGTCACATTAAAACATTCTCGTAGCCCCACCCACAAAAATAAAATATAATAAGAACCACCACACAGAAGATATAATTCTTGCTTTCCCTTTCTACTCTCTCTTTCTTTCTCTCTCGCCATACTCCCGACTCTTCTTCTTCTCTGTGAAGCTCCTTATGGATGTGATTCTCCACCATCTCTAAGAGGCACTCTACCGTTTGCAAAGAAGCATTAACACCCACAAAAAGGCAGTGAAAAAAAAGCAAAGACAATAAAGAGAGAAATTAAAGAATAAACATCCACACCATGGGTTTTCCTTCTGTTCCTATCTTCCTAGATCCTCCTAATTGGAACCAGGTTTGTTCTCTTTTCCTTTATCTCCTTTTTCAAATCCATGTTTTTCCGATATTCATTTCTAGAAAGCATAAGATGTTATTGAAACAAAATATTCTCCTTATCTCCTCTTGAATATTCTTTGCTAATTCTTCTTCTTTTTTCATTCTTTTGATAATCTAATTAAATCAGCAACAAGGACTTACCGGAAGCTCTGATGTGCATACACATCTTCCTCTCAGTGGCAGCACCACAGGTGTGGCGATTGCACCACCACGTCCTGAAACTGGCTTACCGGCCTCAAGTACAAACCCGAGTTCAGCATCGCGACCTGGATTCATGTCAGAAAGAGCTCGACTTGCAAGACTCCCACAACCCGAGCAAGCCCTCAAGTGTCCCCGATGTGAATCAGCCAACACAAAATTTTGTTACTACAACAATTACAATTTATCTCAGCCACGCCATTTTTGTAAGACATGCCGCAGGTATTGGACACGTGGAGGTGCCTTACGCAACGTACCAGTTGGAGGTGGATGCTGCCGCCGCAACAAAAGATCAAAATCAACCTCGTCTACTAACAAGTCATCTTCGTCTTCTGTCACTTCTGCTTCTTCCGCTTCGGCTAACCCAACGATCTCAGCTATACCTCCGACCCGTTTTCCCTTTTTGGGCACAGTACTTAACCCATTGTTGGAATATGGTGCACCGAACATAGGGTTGGGTTTTGCTGGAATGGGGCAGCCAGTTGAATCAATAGAATACACTACATCAAGTGGTGGTTCCACCTTGATGCAACATATGCAGCAGTTTCCTTTCTTTGGTGGATTGGACACGAACCAACAAGCAATGACACAGATGCCAGCCGTGTACCGTCTAGGGTTAAATGGAAACAGTGGAATTAGCGAAGGGCGGTTGTCACGGCATGGACTTATTGCACATATGGCTGCAGTCAAGATGGAGGATAGACAGCATATGGGTGTTATACATGGTGAAAATGTTTGGAATAATAGTAACAATGCTATCCGAGCAAGTGGTGCGGGAGACAACCCGGAGCTAGTACAATTGGATGGGTATCAGATTTTCTAGGATTCAATTCTCAATCGATGACCGGGAACATTTCTTAGCACTGTGGGATCCAATTCTTCTAATCAATGTTTCAAGTATATCAAGGGGATCAGCATCAGCATCATGATGGCATCATTTGTTTCTTTCCATGCAAACTGGTAAAAGTTTATTTAGTACTTACTAGGTAGGATTGTTATTTTCTTTAGTTTGGGGATTTGTTGGACACTTTTAAATGGATTTGTTTTTTAGTTTAGTTTATGCTTTATATTAGGTCGACAGTGTTTGAAGCATGGGGTTAATTTCTTGATATTTCTATGTGTTATGTTTTTAGTTAATCAACATACCTTAGGTCTCTTGATTGTATAATTTTCTTTTAATCATGTATACAAGTGCATGAGTACAATGATATATGTGAACGTATCCTCCCTTCTCATCTTTAATTTATTTGTCTTTCAATATCGGCAATAAAATATTTGATTCAAATTAATGGAACCATATATCTTGTCTTTTCAATTATTTGTTTCACTAAAAGTTCATACCTTAAAATTCCTTAGAATCATGATAGGATTTGAAAAAAAAAAGGCTTGAATTCCAAAGGTACGTAGGCTGTTTGCTTTGAACCTTTTTTTTCATTTTCTTCGAGGTTCTAGCCTTAGCTATTACTTAATCCTTCACATTTAACTTCAAGCAGTTTCAGTCATATTTGATTCCAAATTTCCAATTATCTTATATATATAGATTCCCAGAATACATACCGAGTGTTTTCTCATAGAACTTCTTTTTCCCTTTTTGTTATCTTTTTTTTTCTAAATACAAGGCAGCTCCATATATATGATACCAAAGTATATTAATCTGTTTCTGCACTCTCAAATTCAATGATATGTCATTGATAATTAAGAGCTTATAATCACTCATGTTCCTCTAGTATCATATATAAGTATTGACAATAGATGGAGCACAGATAAGCGGACCTTATACTAATTTGACTAATCAAGTGGATGTGTGTGGGCAGAGCCAGATTCAGAATTTTCGTTAGGGGAGGACAAGATTTATAATTTTTTTTTCCAAGAGAGGGTAAAATAATACAGATTTTCAAATATATAAATGATTATTTCGCAAAAAAATTTGACAAATCGCACAAATACACTAAAAAGTTTTGTAATTTTTTTTCCAGGAGGGGCACTTGCCCCCGAAGCTACATGGATCCGCCCCTGTCTGTGGGGTTAATAAGCATATAAATGGCGTTGACAAATATATGGAAGATTTGTCTGATATAAATGTCAGTTAACAATTATATGTTGTTTAGCTTGTGATAGGTCATATAATGCATGAGAGTAAGCTCAACCATAATAGCACGCGTGCACTATGAATTATGCGCTTATCATTTGGTCTGTTGTGTGTCGTAAGCTTATTGTTGCCTCGATGGTCCCTTACTGTGAATAGGTAGCTGAGTACGTATAATGGGAAAATGCTGGTGGAAGGAGAGGAGAGAGAACCATGCATTGCAACACCAAAAACAACTGAGAGAGAAAGAGGGAGAAAACTTCAAACTTAAAACCCTACGGGAGGGAGAGAGAGAGGATAGCGAGAGCGACACCACAACCCTAGGAGATTTCAGAGAATTCACCTCTTCTCTAGGCCGACTTATTTCAGCATCTTTGGTTTTGGCTTCTTCTGCGAGATGTGAAACTTCTCCCTCAAGGAGTTGTGTCTCACCATTCTGGAATTCAGCATGAAAAGTCATCTCCAATATCTTGGTGTGGTCTGCCTCCGAAGCCTCGTCGCCTTCTATAACATCTTCGTCTGTCTCTCTGGTCTTCTTAAAAATATCGTCTTCTCAGACGATAAGCACTTTTGATCGATCAAGATGGCTTCCTTCTCCTTGTTAATTTTCTTTTCAAGCTCAGGAGGGGGTTTCCCGTATTGCACAGCTTCTAGATCCAAGATCTTACTCAGTAAATGAACAACGACTCCCAAACTAAATATGTCCCTAACCAAACGAGCGGTTGTAGGTGTAGGAAAAATAATTATATGAGCCAAAATAAAACCAACAGGCCGGAATAATTAAATGACTTAATTAATTATGTGAATTAATTAATCGCTTTATGCAACACATTAGTCAATAGGTGCATATTAAAGAAAGTGCAGATAAGTGTTGATGCATGCATTTGCCAAACGAATATTAAATACATTTGTTTGGTACATTTCTCATCCTTTAATTGAAGCGCAGCACCTTTTAATTTAATGGTGCATGCACCTAAGTGAGATGGCGCAAATGTATGTGCTGACGCGGTCTGTGCAATATAAAGGTGCAAAATATTAATAGATGATGCATGTATCAACCAAATGGTGCATTATCCAAATCAATACGCATGAAAATAATGTTCCTCTGTATGAGTCGCATCTCCTCTGGTGAATGTTGCTTTAATGACAGGCAATTATAAATATGTTAATTCTAATGTTAGATTGATTCTCTTTTCATCTATTTTTCATAAAGAATAAATTGTCATTGCTTAGAAAGAGAAAGATGAGAGAAATCGCTTTGCGATTCTTCTGACGGTTTGCGGAGAGCAACTCAAGTAATCTTCTATAGTTAGACATGGCAAGAGGTACATAATTTCTTGATTAATTTACGTGTGGAGATTTTGATTTCTAAGATCTTTAATGTATTTTTAGTAATTTTAATTCCGCTTTTAAAGATGAGTAGTAGTACTTATGATATTGATTGTATGTAAGTAGTTGAGCACGATAACGTCTACTTACATGTGGTATCAGAGCCTGATTTTGGAATTTAATAATCTCCCGATAAAGTTATTTGTTCTATGAAATTTGTTTTTATCTACGGTTATGACATAAAAAAAATTTATGACGAAACATTGGAATATCCTGTGCATGAAATGATGACAACCAAATTTTTGGCCGTCAAAACTATATATATATATATATATATATATATATTTTTTAATCACCCTAATGAACCCAACTTTGACTCCACTACATCCAATTTATACATGAATTAAAGCCAGTATTGTGCTCAGTTATGGAAATATTTCTATTCAGTAAATGATATGGTTTTGATTTTATGTTGAGTCAAAGTTGGTCAAGCAAGATTAGCATTGTTCCAGTAAATGATCAAGAACCATATCTCTGTGGCAAAATTGGTCGGATGTGGTAAGAGTGGTTTAAATGATGAAAACCGTACTTTTCATATAAAGGGAGAAATTTGGTTTAAATGATCAAAACCATATTTTTCATATCTCTGTGTATGTGCAAATTCACAATTTTTTTTTATGTTAAAGAGTTTGTGATTAAAATTTACGGTAACTTTGAATTATCACGGTATTGTTAGACACCAAAGTGTTTTTACCCTAAAGAAATCAAAGTACAACCATAAAAAAAATATAAATTAATTGATCATTTATTAAGATTATTTGATATTAAGATTTGTCATATACTAAATTTAATGATTAATTAATTAGTAGACTATGAGATTTTATGAATTGCTCAAAGGTTAATTATGATATCATAGTTTACACAATTAAGTTGATAATTTACGTTATTCCTCAATTGTTGGATATCCAAAGGTAACAACATGTATTGAAATAATAAAATTATCATATTAAAGTATTTATTTTCTAGTAAAATATTATGTTTAATATATCTTAATAAGTCCCAAAGGATAATTAGGATATATTATTTAAGTTATTGCTCGAAAATCTGATATTATTGCATTATGTCTCTTCTCATTTGATCTTCTAAATTTTATTTTCTTATTTTTCTTTTCTTTTAAAAGCAACCTATGTTGCAATCACATGCATCATCTGTGACAGTCTTTAATGGTCTTAACTTTGCTGAATGGAATGAGCAAGTTCAATTTCACTTAGGTGCACAGAATTTGGACATGGCATTGTTACTTGACAAGCTAAATCCTCTAACTGATAAAAGCAGCGAGGAAGATAAGGCACTTATGGCAAACTGGGAACGTTCTAACAGATTATGCCTTATGTTTTTGCGAATGACGATTGATGGAAACATTAAGGTTGCTCTTCCGGATACGGATAACGCTCAAGAGTTTCTAGCAAACATCAAGGAACGCTCACAAACAGCCGATAAGTCGCTTGCTGGTGCACTTATGGCAAAACTTACCACTATGAAGTATGATGGTAGTTGCACTGTGCATGCACATATCACAAAAATGACATCTCTCTCCGCAAAACTTAAGAGTTTGAGAATGACAGTTGATGAAGGATTTCTAGTTCAATTTATTTTGAACTCTTTGCCGAATGATGTTTATAGTCCGTTCCAAATTAATTATAATGCTCAAGAAAAGAAATGAAACATAAATGAATTGACTAGTAAACTTGTTCAGGAAGAGGCAAGACTTAAGGAAATGAAATCCAACATTGTTCATTTTTCAAATCTAGAAGCTGGGTCGAGTTCTAATGCTAAACCTGGGAAAGCTAAGACTAAGAAGAAAGGGACAGCCCTTCAGGTGTCTTCTAATACAAGTTTTAAGAAGGAAGGGAACAAATTAAAGTGCCATTTTTGTCGTAAGATGGGTCACTTTCAGAAGGATTGTCTGAAAAGAAAGTCTTGGTTCGAAAAGAAGGTATGAATCATACTTTTGTTACTTTTGAGTCAAATTTTATTGATGTTCCTAATAATACTTGTTGGATTGACTCGGGCTCTACCACTCATATTTCAAACAACTTACAGGGATTTCTTACGATCCAAACCACAAGCCAAAGTCGACAAAGTGAAAGATATGTAATTATGGGCAATAAAGACAAGGTGCCAGTGGAAGAAGTCGGTACATATCGACTTGTATTAGGATCTGGCAATGTTGTCAATTTGTATGATACATTATATGTACCTTTGTTTTCTCGCAACTTACTATATGTATCTAAGTTGGATTATTGTGGCTATGTATTTAAGTTTGGATCTAAATACTTTAGTTTATATAAAAATAATTGCATGATTGGTTGTGGCAATTTGATTGATGGATTATATAAATTAGAGTTAGATAATTCTTATGTGGAATCTCTGATTATCTTAAACAATACTATTGGGATGAAAAGAAATATGAATGATGAAAAGTCGGCATACTTGTGGCACAAAAGACTGGGTCATATATCCAAAGAAAGAATGCAACGTTTAGTAAAGTCTGAAGTTCTTCCAAACTTGAATTTTACTGACTTAGGTGTATGTATTGATTGTATAAAAGGCAAACAGACAAAGCATACTAAGAAAGGTGCCACTCGTAGCTCTCAACTTCTAGAAATAATTCACACGGATATTTATGGACCATTTGATGTTCCTTCCTTCAATAAAGAAAAGTATTTCATCACCTTCATCGATGATTTTTCACGTTATGGGTTTGTTTATCTATTGAATGAGAAGTCACAATCTATTGATGCACTTGAGGTGTTTATTAATGAGGTTGAACTACAATTAGAAAAACAAGTGAAAATCATTCGATCTGATCGCGGTGGAGAATTTTATGGTAGATATGACAAATCAAGACAAAATTCTGGACCCTTTGCTAAATTCCTAGAAAAGCGTGGTATATGTGCGCAATACACTATGTCTGGCACACCACAACAAAATGGCGTTGCTGAACGTCATAACAGAACTCTTATGGACATGGTTAGGAGTATGCTCAGTAACTCAACTGTACCTAAATCTTTGTGGATGTATGCACTTAAGACCGCCATGTATTTACTAAATCGGGTTTCAAGTAAGGCAGTAGAAAGAACTCCTTTCGAACTGTGGACGGGAAGGAAACCTAGTTTACGTCATATACATGTATGGGATTGCCCTGCGGAGATACGTTTGTATAGCCCACATGAAAAGAAATTGGATTTCAGAACAGTTAGCGGATTCTTTATTGGATATCGAGAGAAATCCAAAGGTTGCAGATTTTACTGTCCAAATCATAGTACGAGGATTGTTGAATCCGGTAATGCACGTTTTATCGAGAATGCTGAAGTTAGTACAAGAAATTATGATCAATATAATTCTGATCTTCAGGAAATTACAGAGCGAGTTGTTGTTCCTTTGTCTGTTGTTTCGAAAGTAATTGTTCCAACTATTCAAGAACAACCAATTGTTACTGATGACATTCCGATTGATGACATCATTGCTGATGATATAGTTGAACCAAATGAGACATCATTAAGAAGGTCTAGCCGTGAACGGAAATCAGCTATATCTAATGATTATTTGGTTTATCTACAATAATCTAAAATTGATTCTGCAATAGATGATCCGGTTTCATACAAGAAAGCTATTGAATGTGAAGAATCTGATAAATGGATTAATGCCATGAAAGACGAGTTAAAATCAATGGAACAAAATCAAGTCTGAGATCTCATTAAATTGCCTCATGATTCCAAGCGAGTTGGATGTAAATGGATCTTTAAGATCAAACGTGACTCAAAAGGCAAAATTGAACGATATAAAGCTAGACTGGTTGCCAAAGGTCTCACTCAGAAAGACGGCATTGATTATAAAGAGACATTTTCGCCCGTCTCTAAGAAAGATTCTTTACGTATCATATTAGCTTTAGTAGCTCATTACGATCTTGAGTTACACCAAATGGACGTCAAAACTGTTTTTCTCAACGGAGAACTCAAAGAGGAAGTCTACATGGATCAGCTCGAGGGCTTTTCAATTGGGGGAAAGGATATGGTTTGCAAATTGAAAATGTCGATATATGGGCTGAAACAAGCATCACGACAATGGTATCTCAAGTTCAATGATGTAATTACTTCTTTTGGTTTTAAGGAAAACATTGTTGATCGTTGTATTACTTGAAGGTCAGTGGGAGTAAGATAATGTTTCTAGTTCTATATGTTGACGATATTTTACTTGCGACCAACGATCTTGGTATGATGAAAAGCACCAAGAATTTTCTCTCGAAGAATTTCGAAATGAAAGATATGGGCGAGGCAAACTATGTGATAGGAATAGAAATATTTCGTGATCGATCACAAGGTTTGTTAGGTTTATCTCAGAAAGCATATATTAATAAGATTCTCGAGAGATTTAAGATGGAGAAATGTTCGGTTGGAAAAGTACCAATTTAAAAAAGGGGATAAATTTAGTTTATATCAATGTCCTAAAAATGAATTGGAAAAGGAAAAAATGAATAAAATTTCTTATGCTTCCATTGTGGGTAGTTTGATGTATGCACAAACTTGTACAAGACCAGATATCAGTTTTTCTGTAGGAATGCTTGGACGTTATCAAAGCAATCCTGGAATAGAACATTGGAAGGCAGCAAAGAAAGTTTTAAGATATCTTCAAGGTACTAAAGACTACATGTTAATGTATAGAAGATCAAATTATTTAGAAGTAGTCGGCTATTCAGATTCAGACTATGTTGGGTGTTGTGATACACGAAAATCCACTTGCGGATATGTGTACCTTCTAACCAACGGAGCAATCTCATGAAAAAGTGCGAAGCAGACGGTAATCGCTGCATCCACTATGGAAGCTGAGTTCGTGGCATGTTTTGAAGCCATGGTACAAGGATTATGGCTACGGAAGTTTATTTCAGGACTTGGAATTGTTGACAGTATTGCCAAGCCGCTGAAAATTTATTGTGATAATTCTGCAGCAGTCTTCTTCAGCAAAAATGACAAGTACTCCAAAGGAGCCAAGCACATGGAGATTAAGTATTTTGCAGTCAAAGAAGAAGTACATAAACAAACAATAACAATACAACATATAAGCGCAGAGATGATGATAGCTGATCCTTTGACGAAAGGATTACCACCCAAGATATTTCACGAACATGTTGAAAGAATGGGGATAGTTTGCTGTGATAAATGATTGTTGTAACTAAATTTATATTATAAATAAATGATTATTTATGATATTATTATTGATTGATTGTTTCAAATAAAATTCCTATTTATTTAAGTTTATATATATTATTGTTTTCTAACAATAGGAATTAGTCTATGTAAATTAGACAATTAATGTTAATCCTAAAGTAACAAATATACTAACAACCGCCATGACTCGTATTTATTTTGCTTAAGTATAAATATTATGATTTTAGAATTTATGAAACATAAAGACATACAATATTATGTGAACATCGTAATGTCATAAAGTTTTATTATAGACCAAGTGGGAGAATGTAGGAAAAATAATTATATGGCCCAAAATAAAACCAATGGGCCGGAATAATTAAATGACTTAATTAATTATGTGAATTAATTAATCGCTTTATGCAACACATTAGTCAATAGGCGCATATTAAAGAACGTGCATATAAGTGTTGATGCATGCATTTGCCAAACGAATATTAAATACATTTGTTTGGTACATTTCTCGTCCTTTAATTGAAGCGCAGCACCTTTTAATTTAATGGTGCATGCACCTAAGTGAGATGGCGCAAAAGTATGTGCTGATGCGGTCTGTGCAATATAAAGGTGCAATATAAAGGTGCAAAATATTAACAGATGATGCATGTATCAACCAAATGGTGCATTATCCAAATCAATACGCATGAAAATAATATTCCTCTGTATGAGTCGCATCTCCTCTGGTGAATGTTGCTTTAATGACAGGAAATTATAAATATGTTAATTCTAATGTAAGGTTGATCATCTTTTCATCTATTTTTCATAAATAATAAGTTGTCATTGCTTAGAAAGAGAAAGATGAGAGAAATCGCTTTGCGATTCTTCTGACGGTTTGCGGAGAACAACTCAAGTATTCTTCTATAGTTAGACATGGCAAGAGGTACATAATCTCTTGATTGATTTACGTGTGGAGATTTTGATTTCTGAGATCTTTAATGTATTTTTAGTAATTTTAATTCCGCTTTTGAAGATGATTAGTAGTACTTATGATATTGATTGTATGTAAGTAGTTAAGCACGATAACGTCTACTTACAGTAGGCTCTAAGGTTTTTTTCCTTGTATTAGTCTCGAAGAAATTTGAGGCAATTCTCCATAAAAACTCCTTGAGCATACTCACACAAATGGGTGGGGGAACAACTGAGCTACTATCCATGCTGACCTTGTCTGACATCATGAGGTGATGATGAGGAAGTCGTATTTTAGCATGATCACCAATCTTTACTTTACTTTTGACAAGATATTTTGCTTTTGACTTAGGAGGAGCCCCCTTCCGAGACTTATTTCCTACCTTCAGAGGTGGCTGCAGGAGGTTGAGCAATAAAAGATTGCTCTATTAATTCATCTTGAAGGAGGAACAGTTCTTGTGACCATTTGAGTTAAGAGGGGAAACCCCCGATGAAACATAAATCACAGCTTTCGGAGCCGAAGAAGACTTCTGTGTTTCACCCTTCTTTTGAGAAGGACCTGAGGACTTAGCCTCACCACCAGTTTTCATGACAGAGCTACCAGCACTATCACCTTCTTTCGGACTTGAAACCGAAGCTCTCGTGTCTTCATCCTTCTTCTCGCATTTAACCTCCTGGACAGCCTTCGCGTGCTCAACTCTCATCTTCCTCTTCCTCTCGGTGTTATTGTCTATGTCAGACTCTTCTTTGCTGACTCAACTCCTCAGAATTCTAGGAGAATGAATTTCATGCTTTCTGCAAAATAAAAAGGATAAATTGGTTAGTTAAGGCAAACATAGCATACAAGAGATTAGTGAAATAAAATGTAAGTAGCAACCATCTCTATTTATTGTATCTCTCCAAATTTGCCTAATAATATGGCGAAGATGAGTTTCAGCCATATCCAAATATCGTCGACCAGGTAGGATAACCTTGGTATTCGAACGTGTCTTAATGTTCGCGTTCTCGAAAACTACTTCGACGTCATCTTCAAAAATGGGAAGAAAGAAAAACCCCTCCAACCAATCCTCAATCTTTTTAATGAAATCGAAGGTTTCAGCTCTCTTTCAGATGAATATCCAGGAAATAGAGCTCCGTTGAAAGTCGTAATACTCCAAGAAAAGATTGACAATAGGTTCTTGGTTGGGAAACCCTCAAAATATTGAGAGTAAGTGGAAAATATGGCCTCAAATGAGTTAATATGACACCAAGCAACAACATTAAGCTGGCTAGGTGTCATGTTTAGTGTTCGGAGAATTTCAATAACAAAGTTGCTGAAATAAAATAGGATCCCACACCAAGCCGACCTCTAATAAAAGCATGTTTTCTTTGTCGAATCACAAGCTCTATCTTATTTCAAAGGTGAAATCAATCGTTTCCCAACCTCGAGCTTCCTTCCTAACCCCACTCAACTTTCTTCGTCTATAAACAAAGACCTGGTGATATCTTTGCACTCCATCCAACTTAAACTCAAGCTCTCACGAGTCCATAATATTCGCTTTTGGGACACGCCGTGTTTCTCGCTACAAGGAAAATAAAGAAAAAATATTTCATTTTGGGGAAAAGCGAATACCTTTAAATACCTGCCTTTTGAACTTTTGGAGGGAAAGTACATCATCTCATTGGGAGCTTCGAAAGATTACCCGAAGACTTACCTGAAAGTTCGCCCAAACATTTGATTAATGCTTGCTCAAGGACTCGGCCGAAGATAACACACTCGTTCAAAGATGGCGTTCGAAAGAAGTATTTGAGAGTTTGCTTGCGCCTTCGACCCAAAAGGGTTTTTGATCCATAATAAAGCATGCCTCCTCGATCTTTGCTCGAAGGACCATGATCTCGAAGCATTAATGACCTGAGATCATTAACTAACCCTGTTGTAGTAAATGACTTTCCAAGATGGAAACCGAAGGATCTGAGGAATATCAGTGCCAGCTGCACCTCGAGACAACGGTCGAATATGGTTGTTAATATTGTAATTATGTATTTTATTATTGCATTTATTGGCCTGATGTATGAGAATAGGCTATATATAGTCCCTCATCTACTGTAAAAAACATCTCTCACTTGTATTAGAATTAACCACTAATTAAGAGGAAACCTCAGATTTCTTTATTGACTTATTCCATAGATAATTTACATTGAGATCCGATCAATAACAGTTCATGTTAACTATTTATCTATTTATAATATTAATTAATCAAGTACTAGCTTCGTTATAACATATCAAGATCGAAATTTTTTGTTCCAAAGTCAAATCCTGGTTAATTAAATATGTAGATTGCTTTTCAACTTCTCATGCACTGGATAGATTAGATTGCTTTTCAACTTCTCATTTACTGGCCGGATAGATTAATTATAATACAATTTGGTCAGAGAGTTCTTTTTATTGGTGTACATATATATTATTTATGCAATTAAGATCTTCCGAAAAGAGATTTCTTGAACATTTAATGTGTTGCATTTATATATATTGCAGTCTAGTAAAACTTGATTTTTTTTTTCTTTGGGTAATTCTTCCATCCTAGTTTTGTTTTTGTTTTAATGTGTTTGTACGTACGTATTATATATCTCTAAACAGTCTTCCTCGTGTATCACACATTTTATGATATCTAATTTCCTCATAATATTAAGACTTCTATATAAATGGATAGACAAAAAATTTATGATATTTTCCTATTAAGATTACGAATTTTATGAAATATTATAATATATATTTTCCTCATAATATCAAATTAAGTACCTAAAAAATAATCATTGTGTTTTGTTTGTGTTTGTGTTTGTGTTTGTGTGTATGTGCGTGTGTGTGTGTTGGGGGAGAAGGGGATCAAGGAAACCATCAATTTTGAAGTTTGATCACAATTTGCTTTTGTTTCCTTCGAATGCATATATTGGCATTCTTCCAACAATTAATCTTCTCTTTAAATTTTTTTTTGTGCTTTTGCATGTGCAAAGGTTGTGACAAAATCTGAGAGGGGTGCAACTCTTTTTGTGTTTTCTTTTGTAAAGCAATGAATTCAGATTAAAGGGTATCTTCTTCTGCTTTTTCTCATCTTTTAAGAACAAACTTTGGTGAAAGACGAACTTTGACCAATCTGTGTACGTAGATAATGCACGAGTATATTTTCGTAATAATTCTTTTCGAAATTAAACAACTTTAACTAATTCAGTTGTATTAATTGTTGGTATCTAATTAATTTTAGGACAACGCAGCCACCAAGTCCAGATAACTTGAGTCTTGACTAGTTATGAATTACCTATATATTGCATCTATATTAATAGTACTAATTTCGTTAAATATTATTAACCGGTATATAGTATCACTACTAGAGAAAGGGTCTTTTACAGCCCCTTTTATACCGAACTCACACAAGAGCCGTTATTAAAAGAGCTCAGTGGCATTTTTTATATTAAGTTAACATTTGTTATGGCGGATTTTACAAAAACTCAGCTATAAAAGATTCCCAAAAGCACTAGAGAACCTATAATAGCGGACGAACACTATACATCATTATAGAAAGTCCTTTAAAAGCGGACCTTCCCAACGCTTTGGTGTAACAAAAGACATTTAATAGCAGACCTATTGGTGCATCCGCTTTTAAAAACTTTTAATACTGAACCCTTACACCTCTCCGCTGTTAAAAAGTCTTTCATAGTGGTCTTTTAGTTAAGTCCGGTATTAAAAAGTTTACCCTAAAAACGACTCCAACCCCAGTGCGCCAACTCAACCTTTTTTCTCCAATGCACAGCAGCCGCGCGCGCAACCATCTTCCCCAATCCACAGTTGCTGTCATTAAATTTATATCTTAATTTTGCTGCCACCATTAATTATTGTTGTGCCAATATTTTTGGAGGTCAGATTGCTGCTGATGCTACCAAGCTCATTAATAGCTAGCTGCCAACATTCCATTAATTTAGAAGTTAAACTTTTCGTAATATATTTTTTTGATTAAAATGTTGTTTTTATTTTTATATATTAATGATGCATATATTTACTATGTAATTGTTCATTAATGCAGCAATTAATTGATCAAGTTCTATCTTTATCACCACATCTCCTTGACCAACTAATTTAAGGTTAATTTTGATCTCTTTACTTTTATATTTAATTTTTTCTTTGTGGGTCTAATTAATATCGCATATTTTGCATTGTATATAACTAAATTGAATACATACATACATATATATATATACACACACTACACCATTAATACTTTCGGGCAACCAAAAAATTGGTTGCAATATGTATTATTTGGTTGCAAGAGAATATTTTCACAACCAACGAAATGCGTTGCCAGTGGTTGCAATAGATACACAACCAAAATATTCGTTGTATTGATACGTTTATTGCAATCAAAATCTTGTTGCCTCATTGCCGTGGCAATACAATTATCGCAACCAAATCATGGTTGCAATCGTCCATTTATAACAACCAGATAGTGGTGGCAAAACATAATATATCGCAACCAACTACATGGTTGTAACTCGTCTATGGTTGCAAAAAAAAATTTTGCAACCAACTTTGTGGTTGCAACTCGTCAATCTCACGCAATGGAAAAATTAGCATTAAACTATTGCAACCATATGCAAGTGCGATTTATATACAATAATGTTCATATCAACTTTAATTCATTGTAATCAATCAATCTGAGCATTTCAAACATATTTGTAATATTAAATGATGATTTTGAATAATAACATGATCTATATTATAATTTAAATTAAAGACAAATAATTGGAAAAAAATGATTCTAACTCCAAAACACCGTTCAATTGCATTTCTTAACGAGGCATGACGAAGATTGAACAACTCATGATGTGTCTGAGGGGGATTGCTAGGTGAATACTGCATCAAGTGATATCGCTCTTCTCTACATGGTATAATTAATGTATCCCTTATCATGAATCCTGCATCAACCAAATATAAAAGTTCGGTAATATATAGTGAAAAGGTTTATCCAGAATCTAAATGTGAAATTGATCACAAAATGAGAATAAACTCTTGATTGTAGTTATCTTCTGGTATGTTAAGAGGATACCTCATACTTAATGCATTTTTAATGATTCTTGAATCTGATGCTGTACCCTCCCATCCAACCAAGACGTATGTGAACATTAGATTGAAGGTGCATGCAGCCAATACATTCATTGTCGGGTTGTCTTTTCTACCACAATATCTTTCCGCTTTTCTTGATTCAACATTTGCTCAAAAATGTGTGCAATCAATTGCACCAACACAATCCTATCAACTGAAATTTATTTAAAATATAGGTCAAATAACGACATATTGCATAATTGTTGTGTTTTTATAGAACACAAGTGAATAGAGAATACCTTAAAGTGAATAGTGAATAGTAAAAAATTTACAAATAGTCTAGAACGTTATGACCTAATTGAGATCTAAGACAGAGATCTCGCTCGAGATCCAAACATGTTCTGCGATGTTATGACCTCATACGAAAAAATCGTAAATAGAGGTGACGTAAAGAAATGTAAAGTTGACACAGTGAGCAACACAGCTGATCCACTTACAAAACCTCTTCCTCAAGCCAAGCTCCAGTTGCACAAAGCTTCTATGAATCTGAGACACATAAGAGATTGGCTATGAGACTTTCTTTAGATTTATGAGATTTTTAGAATATTAGAGACTTGTATAAGTAGGGTCTACGATGATTGGCTCCTAGCTTAAGTGGGAGATTATTAGTTTGTAACAATCTAGAAGTCAATAATACGATAATTTATCATAAAGCTTTGTTCATGAATTGAGTGATTAATAAACTGTCATTTTGTATCCTTGAGTGTTATTGTATTTATGAATCATTTCTTTTACTGACTAGAGTCAATAACTGGAATTGTGAAACTTCATAATATAGATGATTTATATTCTTTAAAGTCACTGGAAGTGTGGATTAAAAGATGGTCAAGTTTTACAGATCACAGACAAGAGATGTCATTTAATCACACAGATATATGTTCTAGGAAAATGATATTTGACAGACCCCAAATGAAACATTAAATGAAATTGTGTTCGTGTTATAAATGTTTTCATTCAGTGTTAAGTTCTAAAGTATGAGGTATTCATCTTTCCTACTAAGAGATGTGTATGTGTGATTGTTATCTAATGTTGTCGGTAAAACGCAGTCATAACGGTAGCTCTTCAGTATACATAACTTAGCTGAGGAAGTGATGGTTTATCAAAAGTACTATTGTCCCTCGTATCCCTATTAGTGATACCCTTGATAGAGTAAGATTATCTGCTAGCAGTATAATTACAAGAATAATTATATTTGATAATATGCTCGGAATCAAGAAAAGATTGTTTTTAAGGATGACACAAACCTACCTTGAAACTAATCTGATAACTATGAGGCAAAAGAATTAACACGAGAAAAATAGTTTACTAGATCGTGATATTGTGTAGTACAACATCATCTATTTAATTGGATGGTCATGATGCTTTCTGCCAGATGCCTCTCATGATTATAGAAGTTAAAACAGTTTTAAATTCTATTTACCAACATAACACAGATCCTGTCGGATCACACCGTATAGGAGCTAATCGGAGAATCTTATTGATTAATTATAAATTGATTATCATAATATTAAGATGGTTATAATTGATTATATATGATATAATTAAATTATAAATGTCATACGAGATGACAAGCAGAAACAAAAATTAATTTATAAACGTGTTCGACGTGCTGTATAAAATCATACCGAAATCAGACCGTAAGAGATATAGTTGTTCAGAACAATTATGTAGTAAAAATCAATTTGATTTTTTTTTTTGCTTACACCTTGTAGCAAAAATCAATTTGATTTTCTCTTTGACCAAACCTCCTTAGAATGACATTTTTGTAAATAGCCAAGTACTTAAGGGGTATTTCGGTAATCGGTGAACTTCCTCATTTTCCTATAAATAGAAGGGTAGGGTGAAAGAGAAAATTATTATTTCACTTGTATCGTATTCGATCAGTTTGATTGATTCGATAGTTTCTCTCATTCTCGGTTATTGGTGAATAGCTATGTTACCCAGGTGCTTTGGATATGCAGCCGAACTCTATAGGGTGCGAATCGGGTGCGGATGCGGTTCTGGTGCGGCTCTGGTGCGCACCTGGTGCGCCACATGGCGAACCATATTATTTTAATATGGTCAAATGATCTGATTCGATCAAGGGTGCGGCTGTTCAGTACAGCTTAGGCCACAGAATATCCTGAAAGGCTTTATTTAATAATTTAAATATGGTTGTTGTCTCCCAAAATCGAACTGGGGACCTTTTCCCACAAAAAAGTGCTCTTTGCTCCCAACGGAAACCACTGCACTATAGAAGTGTTTGTGTTTATATTGTTATTTACTTCTATATATTCTTTGTCATGTGGTGTTAAAGAAGATAAAAAGTAGCACATTAAAAAAGAACAACTCATTAGTATTAAAGAGCATATTATTCTGATACTAAAAATCGTATCTCTGATATACTAAAAATATTATTCTGATATATTAAATTAATATTTTAATTAAAGTTTAATATATATAGCCGCATTCGTATCTCTGATATTTTAAAATCGTCGTATCACCGCACTCGTATCGTACCGGATACGATACCCGCACCTGTACTGGTGCAACATTGGTAAATAGTGATTTTGCGAAGATCGCGGTAATTTGATTTATCATTTTACACTACCGATCGTGAGATTTATTTTCGTCTTTCCTCGTGAATAGTGAGTTTCTCGTGAATAGTGATTTGCGTGAATCGCGGTAATTTGATTTATCATTTTATTATGCGGATTGTGGGATTAGTATTTTCTTCTTTTTGTCGGTGAATAGTATTTTACGATTTCTCGTGAATAGGAATTTACGGTTTCTCGTGAATAGTGATTTACGGTCTCTCGTGAATAGTGTTTTTGCGAATACCACGGTTTATAGTATTTCTGGCAAAAGAAATAAACTGCTCTCTAGCTAGTCCTGGTGGATAACCGATAGAGGTATCAGACGTTTGATACTCCAAGACTAATTATCCTTGATAGTCGCTCGGCTGCATTCCAATCAGAATTTGAAAACAAGATATAAACATGTTATATTAATCTATTTAATTGGTAAGTAGATTAACGTTTTGGAAATCAATTAAGGAGTAGATCTGTAAAGGATTAAAAGGGTCCTTCCAATGAAACGCTTGAGAAGGAACTATCTTTTGGTTTTTCCGAGATACCCATTTTAATCCTTGGCTTAAGTTAGAAGTAAAAAAAAAAATTACGTTCTTTCCACACTTAAGCTAAACTCGGGTTTGAACAGTCAAAACACCAACGATGGATACTTGAAAGAAGAAAGTTCCAACAAAGTATGTCAGTTTTATCAAGGATATGTATAATAACGTTGTGACTAGTGTCAAAGCATTTGACGACGAGACTGATGACTTT
>CAXKVX010003283.1:0-24943 GCA_964058865.1 Eleocharis quinqueflora
TACCAGACGACAGAGAGAGCAGCGAACAGTTTGGAGAGGTGAGAACTGTGCGACTGTGCTGCTGTGCGCGAACAGAGACGACCGCGGGGCTGTGCGTCTGTGCTGCTGACTGCTGTGCGTCTGTGCTGGCGGTGCTGCTATGATGTGCGTCTGTGCTGGCGCCCTGGCGGTGCTGCTGACTGCTGTGCGTCTGTGCTGGGCTGCTGGCGTGCTGCTGTGCTGTGCGCGAACAGGGTCAGAACTGAGAACCAGTCACCAGGCGTCTATGCTGGCGTGCTGCTGTGCGGCGGGCTGACTGCGGGGATGCGGTACAGAGACGACTCAGACGAGGGCGGCTGGGCGGGATGACGGCGGGAGTCTGTGCTGCACTGCTGCTGTGCGGTGGGCTGACGGCGGGGCTGACACGAGGGCGGCGACGCGGATCGGCGACGACGGTGAGTGGCCTGGGCGCCTGGCTGTCGAGTGTCGAGTGGCGACGGCGCGACGCAGATCTGGACTCGGGAGTCGGGGTGTAGAGAGAAAGAAGGAGAGAGTAATTTTTTCAGATGGGTCCCTGAGGTTTTGAGAGATTTTGAGATGAGTCCTTGTATTTTTTTTTAATTACAGATCAGTGCTACTGTAAAGGATCTCTACATTTCAAGTGGGTCCATGGACCCACCAAAATAACTGTAGCTCTGCCCCTGTGTATAGATAAGAGCAGTAATTGGGCGTCGTGAGTCGACAATAAATACTTCTCATTATGCAATTTCTAGCCAATATTCTTGTAGTTTGACAATATAATATTTTTTTGAATTTTAGGAAATAGGGAGCTGATACTTAGATACCATATTTGATATCAATTATAGATACCGATTTTATTATGCACATTTAATTGAGTTATCCTGCACATTATTTGAGTTATTATGCATGCTATTTTTTGTACCGAAATAGTTATACATGTTATTGATTTTATTATGTACCTTTAGTGGAGTTATCATGTACATTATTTGAGTTATTATGCACGTTATTTTTTGTATTGAAATAGTTATACATGTTATTTTTTTGTACTAAAATAGTTATGGTATAAAATGCATAATAACTCAAAGAATGTACATGATAACTCAACTAAAGGTGCAAAATAAAATCGATATCAATAGTTGGTTTCAAATATGGTATCTACGAAACATTATCCTAGAAAATAATCTATTACAAGCTGACACTCGACATGTATCAGGCATGACTTTGATGAATAACTTCTGTAAGTTTCGTATTCAACTATACATTGACTGGCAAATTGTTTATTAATATTGGATTAATGTTGATCTAAATGCTTTGCACGACTATATATTAACACAAAAGTTCCACACTTAGTGCTGTTTAAAAATAAAAAAACCAAGTACTTAATTTCTGTCCCTTCCAAAGAAAATGTTTACACCGCATACCCTGAGCAAAATGGTAAGAAGTTAAAGAAAATGGACAGCTTTTATGTAATGGACATTGAGAATTTCCCATTTTCTCTTCATATTGTAGTTAATTTGCACATTATTTTTATTATTATGTATATTGTTTATGTCATTATACATATTGTTACATATTGTTGTATCGTCATATATCGATACCACCATCGATATCAGTTATTTATATATTCACATTTATTTTCATAATATGCATAATAAGTTAATAGTTCAAATAACATGCATAATAATTCAAATAATGTGCATAACAAGTTAATTAATTCGTTTTGTGATCCCTTTTTCGTTAGTTATGCATGTTAACTGTATCGTTTTTACAGAATGAGTTATTATATATGTTAATCATATTATTATGCACGTTAATAAGTGTTTATTTATTTCGAATTGTATTATGATTTATGTTAATTGCGTCATTATGTATGTTATCTGTATTATTATGCATGTTAACTGTATTATTATTCGAATTGAGTTGAAGCAATAGAAAAAACTGGAGACTCAAAAAATAGAGAAGGAAAATCATGTTGGGAGGCACATTTTCAGTCGAGCGTTCAGTAAATTAGATGCATAATAACAAAAATAATGTACATAATAACTACAACAAAGTGCAAACTGAATGTAACTGAATTTGTTCGTTGATATCAATAGTGGTATCGATTATGGTATCGCCGAACATTTTCCATAAACTTATTTCATGCCTATCTGTATCTATTTAGTTCGCTAATGTCAAGACATAATCAATCTGTTAATCATACGACCATCCGTTAGATTAAAGATAAATGCTCGACCGTCACTAATATGAATGAAGAACATACTGTTAATGTTTAATCCGACGTTCAAATTTTAATATACTACTCTGCGTATTGATTTTGATACGCACATGATATATTTCCCTATGTTCCCCATAGTTCAAATAACCACTAAAAGGAAGTTTAAAGGCCCAACCACAGACTACTATTTTCGGCCCAAATCTAATAAAATCAGTACAGCCTAATTTTCTTTAACGGATCAATTTGTTGAATTCTAAAGCTCAAAAGCGACCCGGTCCGTTTTCAAGGGCGCGCGTGTTTGATTTTAGTGTCTATACAATTACAACCTGACTCGACACCGAACTTCTCGAACCGTATTCTCTGCGAATTTTTTTCCTCCGCTCTCTGCGTCACTTAATATGGACCGTCAGATTAAAGATCAACACTTCACCATCAATTATGTGATTCAGGGAGATTTTCATATTATTATCTGGGCCGTTTATTTTCAATCTAACAGTTCATTCGCGGAATAAAAGGTTACGCAGAGGATTTCGTTTCCCGAAGTTTCCCACTCTCTTTGTCTCGCTAATTTATTGGATCAGATCTAGTGCTGTTGTCGCAAATCGTGCAGTATTTTCTCAATCTTGCTCTATTTTCCTTCTTTTTAATTTCTTTATCTGCACTCGAAGATTTTTGGGATCGTAATTACGAATGCATTTTGGCGGTAAAATCATTTCTTCCTAAAATTGTATCTGTTGTGTAATTTTTTTTCTTGTTCGTTTCAATTTGACGAGGGACATTGAGTTCAGATCTAGAATGTATAGTCTCGATAGACGTGATAACTAACATCAATTTCGTAGGAGTCGTGGATACATGGTATCTTGATCTGGGATCTATGCTTCTACCTGCTTCAATTGTATTATGATTTGATTAATTGATATTTTTCTGTACTGGATCCGATTCTGTTATTTTTTCTTGGTAGGTTATCATAATAATTTTGTTTCTGAGATTCGGGATCAGAAAACATGGGACACGAATACAGAGAATACTCCAAGGTTAGTGTTCCTTTTAAAGCGCTTTTCCTATTTTTGTGCTGGTATATTGATTTCTTTTATCAATGCATGTTGTTTTTGAAGTACAATGTACTCTTGTATAATTTAAAAAATACAAAAAGAAAAGATAAAAGAGACCCGCATGCTTACCAAACAGTTAGTGGTCTCGTACAGACTGGTTACCAGGATTGTACTGAAGTTTTGCAAGATGGAAGTTTATTTGAATTACCTCTTTGTACTCCCAAGGGGAGTAATGTGTTCAGCTTGTGCAACTAATTGAATGATCATGCCATTATGCATGTTCCTTCTTTTTTTTGTCAGTACAAATCAGTTTGTTTGCTTTTGATCAGGAATCATGTCCTACTGTGAAGAATGTTCTTCTATTGGATTCAGAAGGGAAGCGTGTGGCTGTCAAATATTATTCTGATGATTGGCCGACTCATGCAGCAAAGTTGGCCTTTGAGAAATCTGTTTTCACCAAAACTCTCAAGACCAATGCACGCTCCGAAGGTTTACTTTCTATTCCCAGTAATAGATGTATTGACGTTCATTAGTTTCTACTTAACTCGTAGTTTGCCAGTAGAGACTCTCAGCAATGTTGTTATGCATGATTTTTTACATGCACCAGTACAGTCTGGAATACGATAATCTGTACAAGTGAATTTAACATTTTATCTCGTGTATATGTCAGAAAGGGATTAAATTACATTGGCATACATGATTAATCGAGTAAGAAAAACAAATTGTATTTGCAATTGATGGAAACAATTGTTGGTGATAGTGTTTCCCGTCTTCTTCTTGAGTATGTTTCTTCCTATATACTAGTGCTGTTGTATCAATTGTTGTATTTATTCCTACAACTGAGATAATGATGTTTGATGGATATATTGTGGTGTATAAATTTATTCACAACCTTCATTTCTTTGTGACGGCTGGAGATGATGAGAATGAACTAATACTAGCTAGTATTCTTCAGGGCTTCACTGATTCTGTTACTCTTCTCCTTAGGTACATGAATACTTTATTGGTTATATCCCTCTCCTTTTATGTTTTAGTAATTTTTTAGAAGAATGATGTATCAATCTTATATAATCTCTTTTTGCAAATGTTGATATGTGATTGACTAATGCCCTTGTATCTGCCTGAAGCTTTATGTAACATGACCTGTTAACTGGGAATTGTTCATATGAATATTACACTTGGGGACCAATTGTATAGTACAATTAAAGAAACTTTTACTGCACTAGTGTTGTAATTTAAGTTCATATTATGTTTTGTGCTGCAATCAATGTCCATAATATTCCTGTTGAATTGCGTAATTTTTTTAAAAGAAAATATATCTCCCTCTTTACTGTGTTTGTACTAAATATCTTTTACTGTTACCTAGGAATGATGTGGAGAAGAGAACGGACAAATTTTCATTTTACCATTCTTTTTGAAAAAATCACACAAAATGCTCCTCTTATCAGAAATTTGTCAAATTACCCTTGTGGGGTCCACGCACCTTTTTTTCATTTCCTTTTCTTTTCTCTTCTCTGTTTCCCTTTTCTCTCCTCCCTCAAAACTCTAACAGACTCTCCTGTTTCACGGCAAATCATCGGCAAAAGACCCTAGATTATGAGAGAACAACATAATGATCGAGAGAGAAGATGACGATTGAGAGAGGCCACCTCGACACCATCTTGCGACCTCGACACCTACTTCTTCTTTTTCGCGGCAAACCATCTTGCGACCTCGACACCTACCAGTATCTAATATTTTAAGGTGTGCGGGTTATTGGTCGAGTAAGGTTCTTCTGCCTTATGCTTGTTTTTACCTTTAGACATTTTTACTGGCTTGTTTTGTGTTTAACTGTGAAGCAAAGGCTAAGTTAACAGCATTGGAAGCTATGTTGAGGCTGTTGCAAAATTAAAAAGCCTAATTGATATAGTGTTATTATCTAATTTATTGTGCTATTATCTAATTTATTGCTTTATATAATGTAGATGGTTGATCCTTTCATAAATTCATTTAATCTGAAAGTGCGAAATATCAAAATAAGAATTTAATTGTATGGAATTTTGAAAACAGTTCTATATTTTTTTTGGTATGGTATGTTAGTTGAATGCTAATTCAGTTCTTAAATATATAAATGCAGGCTCCCATGTTTATCTAATAAATATCGTATTTTATTGTAGGAATTTTGAAATCTAGACATGAGCATAGAAGATTTTGGAACTAATTTAAATTTATGATTCATGTATTTTACTGTTACTTCATGCTTAGTATTATTTTGGAATTTATATATGTGAGAGACAACTCAATATATTTTGGTGAATTGATTACATCTAATACTTGCAAACATCTTATATTTATGGTAGATTGTCTCGATTTTTGTTGTTATTCCAAATTAGAAATGAAATAGCACGATTTTGTTCTACTTTGTTTCTTTCTTTTTTACCATTATATTGAACGCTTGTACTCTGATTGTCATTATATAGCACAATCCTTTTACCATTTATGGTTAGACAATTAGCTACGCTTGCACTCTGATTGTCATTATATAGAGTTGAATCTGGTTCAGTTTATTCATCAAGTGATTATTTTTCTTGTGAATCTTCTTAATCAAGTTGAATCTGGAAGAGTGTTGGAGTTTTGTGGGAGGGGAGGGGAAAGAGAAACAGTGAAGAGGAAAGAAAAGGGAAAAACTGCTCTTGAGAATCTAGACTTGATTCTCCTGTGCATTGATGAAATTGTGGATGGCGGGTAATGTACTTCCAGCTTGCCTCAATTATTTAAACCCTAAAATATATGTGAACTCTCGTCCATTTCTGCAATTTATCTGACTTTTGATATACATGTTTTTTTTCCTTCTAATTTGTTGTGATTTTAGGATAGTATTGGAAACAGATGCTAATAGCATTGCCGAAAAGGTCGCGACAAATGTCGTTGATGGTGCTGTACCCTTTTCTGAGTAGGTATTTTGCTTTTAACATCTAGGATTTGTAAGATTCCTATATTAGAATTAAGAACTTTGTTTTTAGTTTTACATACTGGATTTTAATTTTCAAGTACAAAGTTATCATTTTGTTTGTGAATCTAGAGGATTTTTATATCTTGTGCAGACAATTTCTCAAGCCGTGGCTATTGCAAGAGAACACCTAGCAAGGTCCCTTCTTAAATAAATTGTCAGCTCTTTTGGTTCTCCTTGTTGTTATGAGATTTAATATTTTTCTAATTAATCAAACCTTGGTGTCTTTGTATTGGATTTATTATTATCACAGTGGATGGTGTGGAATTAGATAAATTAGTCTGAAATTTTAGTGTCTGCATGGCAGTTCATTATGCTCTTTAGAGATTCCTTCAAATAAGCAAGTTTGGTAGGTAAAGGGATTAATTGTTAAGATTAGAACTGCTCTAGCTTAGATGGAACCGTGATGCTTGCGCTACACCATTTGTGAGTCGTTAGATCTTTCTATACTGCATCAAAATTTGTACTTATACTTAAAACCTCCTATCGATTCGTCCATTTCCTGTTGCGCTGAATGAGATCCAGCGTAGATGGCATTTGAAAGTAATAAATGTGAGGTTATCCGGCGCCCTTGAAAAAAAGTAATTTTTAAAGTTACTCTAAAAAGTTATAGAAATGATCCCTTTACCTAAAACAGTAAAGTTGAGATATTAAATGTAACGAGTGATCAAAGTTCTCTTGGTCTGTAAATGTGAAATAAAAGTAATGCTCTTTAAAAGTCAGCTATTAATCTAGTAGTTAAAAGTAATACTCTTTAAAAAAAATTTGTCGGTTTGAAATTCATATCTCAGACTCGATTTCTTTTTTTTTTCCAAAAGTGATGAAGAACCCAAAATGACATGATTAAATTTCTCAAAATATTCATGCTGCGGAACAGAACGTTTGTATGCAACAGAATTCACGCTGACTTGAACTAACACTTAAAACCTTTGCTGTAAAAAGACTGCACACATCCAGTCCTAAACGAGTTCGTATCAATGGAGTATTTTACAAAGTGAAGTAGCAATCAGAATGAAATGGTTTACGCAATTTTGAATTTTGATCAATTTTTAATTTTGATATTCGAATGCATAAATCTGTGAATCATTTGATCTCGATGGCTATTTCACTAAGTAGTTAAAGTTGAAGTATTTCATTGGATGGACGTGAATTCTTCCTCTCTAGTCATTTGACAAAACTCGTATGAATTAGATCCAGCTCGACTCGATTAAAGGACAAATTTGTGTGGATTCATCCAAAAAAAATTTGGGGTCAAAGACGATAGCGGTCATCTTTCTTAGAAAAAACTCATGTTAAACTCGATCCAAAATAAAACCGACCCGTCATAATCGGGCATTAACCCGTGCAAAACTCATGCAAACCCGCCTAAATCTGCGAAAATTCATACAAAACTCGTGCAAATCCGTAACAAAACTCGTGAAAACGCGTGTAAAATCCGGCCAAACTCGATAATAATCTGAAAATAATCCAGATATAAACTGAAATTAACCTGTTAAATTAGAAAAATCAGAAAAAGAAAAAGACAAGAAAAAAAATCCGACCAATCCAACTTGAAATAATTCCATTCTAACTCGATCCAAATCCGCCTAACTCGTGAGCCTCAATAAATTGCCGTCGGCTCAGAAAATTTTAATCCATCCAAATCCAATCCGCCAAATCCGTCGGCCCGACCCGTTTTCTTCAATTCGCTAGTCCTCCCGAATTCATCTTTCCCACTCCCACTACTACTCCCAGTCCACTTCATCTTCGCCATGGCAGCATCCTCCGACGATGCCTTCTACTCCGCTCCCGACTCCTCTTCAAACTCTACCTTGAGTCAAAACCAGCAACAGCATCTCTCTACACTTCCAAACCCTAACCCCAACACCAACTCTGGCGCCAACAAAAACCAGCAGCTGATGCCTTCGCCTAACAAGTGGCTCTCCACGATGGCCTCAAGCGCTGGAAATGTTATTTATTCGGTTCTCGGTCTCTCTGATGGAAGCAGCAGTGACGACGAATCTGACAGGGATGTGGTCGAGATGCTTAGCACTCGTATGTGTTTTACAACCTTGAATTTGTAAATTAGTGGTACGGTCTGATTTGTTTATTTTATGTTCGGTGACGTGAGAAATATTACATGTTTCGTTAGTAACAACGGTGATTACAAATCCCAGAAGAACACAAGACTATCAAACAGAAACCAACCACCCAGGGGTGCCTTTTCTCATTTTTCTAAACCTAAACCTTGCTAAGTTTCACCAGTTCAAGATACTGACCGTGGCATCAGTTGGGGTGGTACCAATCAGGAGGGACTGAGTTGCTTACGATTTCATAATAATGAGTTGTTGCATTGCAAGAGCTTGAATTTTGTCTATGGAAGCTCCTACTAGATATTATTGGAAACCAGTTACGAAGGTTTATCTCTCTCTCTCTCTCTCTCTCTCTCTCTCTCTCTCTCTCTCTCTCTCTCTCCTGCCTCTTTTGGTTATCAAATCAAGAATTATTAATTGAACTTTCTAATGTTGTGTAGATGAAGATAAATATGACCTTGATGAGAGGATGAAGAAACTGAATCAGGTACTACAATAGTTTTATTATGTATTTCAGTGTATGAGGATGCATATTAGGGATTACATGGTAGGGTGGTACCTCTCTGTTGTTATTTGGATCCTACCTAACTTGTATAGTGAAGTCAGGATATGGAACACTCTTCTGTACAAATACAGGTCTTTACCAGATCTGACCAGCAAAGTCTTGAAACAAAAACAAGTGAAAAAAAAGAAACAAGCAAAATGGAAAATTGTACTCAACTGGCCCTAGTAAAAAAGAAAATGTACAGCCAATACCAAAAATGAAATGGGTAATTTTTGCATGAATATCATATGTATTAATTGTAATGATGCTAGGGGATGGCTTCGAGTCAGGCTGATGAACCAAAGGCGATAATGCCTCTAACCAAATTTCAGGAGCTGATCCAGCGAGATAATCTTTCAAGGCAGATTGTATCTCCTTAGTATTCTTCATTTGTTTATTTTGTTCTATTTTTTGTTTGTGCTCTTATATGGTCAAAAAGGTAAACAGAGGTATAATTTGGGTTAAAATGTTGAAAACTAAAATCTGTTTGTCTCTGTTCTTTTGCCTTTTTTTCCTTTTTATCTTTTAATTATTGCTCTGTTCTATATTTTGTTGGACAATTCCTTTATGCAGCAAAAAGTTATTTTGCAATGATTGCAATCTAAAAAAAAAGCAGAAAAACCATTACATTTTTCTTGCTTGCTTCTTTTTTTGGGGATTAACCATTATCTCCTTTTGCAGGGAACAAAGTGAGAAGCGCTAAATCCAGTACCATCACTGGTTGTGGAATCTTCTTCTCCATTGGTTAATCCTAAGGTCGTCTCCAGTCAAAACCAGTTAGTGCAGATACCGTTATCTCCAGTCCATGGGTCACTGGAGATTCACAAGGTTACACTGGCCGACGCAGATAAGTCCTCCGAGGAGAACAAAACTACATCTTCAAGCTCTAAACTGCCTTTTAACCCCAGCATTTTTCCTTCCCCTGCCCCTGACCAAACACAACAACCTCCTCCCACAGAAACAAAGCCACCTCTAAGCTCCAACACTGACCATTGCATATCCCCTGCCCGAAAACAACAACATTTCTCTGAGATCACACGACCTGTAAATCCTCTGCCTTCTCTCTCTTCCAAAAATCAACAATTAACTCTCTCCAACCTCATACCACCCATAATCTCTTTGCCTTCACCTTCTCTCAGAAAAAATCAGCAACAACCATCCCACTCTGCACCACTTTTAAACCCTAATGCTGCCCTCTCTTCCACCAACCAAAAGCAGACATCACCTCATTCATCTATCCCTATCGCTAAGTGGCGGTTCAAACCTCGCTCTAAGAGAAACCTGCCCGGTCTTAAGCGCCCCTTGACCTCTAACCACAAAGAAGTACTCAAGAAGGAGGATCCAGGATTGATCTTTGATCCAATGGTTGAGGAAGGATCTGGGGCCAAGAGGTCGCCGGGCAACATGAAGGAGGTGATTGAGCTCTTTTCTGGGGACTTGGATGCAAAACGGGTTGCTGACATGGATTTGTTGAATGTCTTGGAGATGAAAGGGATTGTGTTTGAAGACCCTCCTTGGTGGTCTAAATGAAAAGCTAGGTAATTCATTTTGGCGCGTCTTTTATTTTTGGAGAATATATTATAAAGTGGTTGGTGCATATTAGCTACTTGGTGGTATTTTTTTGTTAGCTTCATTTTGGGCTTTTGCAGAAGGGGTTCTAAAGAAATTTTGGTAGTTTCTTTGAAGTAAAATGTTTCAAGGATGTATTGTGGTGAGTAGATCTATTTTATGAGCTTCACTTCTTTGTGATGGCTGGAGATGAAGAGCATGAATAGTAGCTACTCTCTCTTCAGGATGTGGCACTCAATCTTCTATTCACATGCTTCCATTGGTTCAGTTTCTTTATCCATCCTTTAATCTGACATTTTTTCCTTGAAACACATGATATCTTCCTTAGCTTCTTGTATCCTGACCTTTAACCAAAAATAGTAATACAATGCTAAATTTGAGTGACATGGAATATTCTTCTTCTTTTGTCTATATCATCTGTCTGATTTCCTCTCAACTAGTTAGTACTTGGCATTGATACTATTGACTGTTAAGTAGTAGCAAAACTTGAATTGTCATCTGCTAAAATATCCATGCCGTTTTTGTTTGTGTTAACCATCCATTTTCTAGGCAGCTCCTTTTTGGCTATTTCTAGAAGCATGTCCTCTTTGGTCTCCCATCAAGCCCGCAGTCTGAATTCTATGGAAAGCATCACACTTTTCTTTTTTCACTTTCATACTGTGGGAAAACTAACGGGACAGGTTGGATTGATTAATGCTATTTTAGGGGCTTTTTTGGTACGATGTGATTCATTTGTTATAGATCAGATTCATCAGAAAGATTGGACAATAGAAATGAATATCAGCAAAAAAGTAAATCACCAGCCCTTAAACCTCTTCTTCTCTTTCATCTTCTTTCCAATCTGTTATCATGAAAGGTTTCCTCTGTACTCTCTCCCTCTCTGGTATCAGTAATCTAACCCTGATCGGGACAAAGTCTTTTCCATGGAATATGAAAAGGTATTCGCATTTTGATGCCTTGCCTGATCAGAAACTTTTGCTGGAAGGGAGAGCTAATTCACTTGATGGGATTTCAAGGTTGAAAGTCAGTGCTGTATATTCACTTGCAAGGGCTAGATGTTTAGTGAGAATTTTCAATCAGTGGAGTGCAATACCATCTTTCACCTTCACGTTCTGCTCTGTACGGGAGAGATGAGACAAGTAGGTGTCATTAGGGATATGCCATAAGCCTCCGGCTTCCAGCTCGGCCCCTGTAAAGCTCCTGTCAGATCCGGCTCTGATCCGGCCCTTATTAAGATTTTGAAAGGGTCGGGCCTTATTTCAAAAATGCAGGCCCCTATTAACCCGGCCCTTTCAAGCTCCGACTCCGTCCGGCCCTGATTCGGCCCTCTGCAACCCTTAACCACGCCAGTCCTTCAGACCTTTATCAACCCTTTAACAATTAAAAAAAATAAAAAAAGAGATCAAAGTCCTTATTACCCGGTCCTGATCCGGCCTTTTGCAACCCCGAGGGCCTGATAAGGGCCGGACCTTAGAGAAGCCGGACCTATTTTCTTAAAACAAAGCTTTTATTATTCGGCCCCTATTAAGCCTTCTTTAGATCCGGCCCTTTCGTAGGCCCTTTAGGTCCGGTCCTTGTAAAGCCCGACCCGATTCTTTAGACTTTCCCTAGGTGTCATCCTGCATTCCTGCTGAGAGAATCATCTCCTACAAGGTCACTTGTTCCTATTCACTGTCTAGTTTATTTCAACTTTTCACAACTTCAGAGAAGAACTAGAGGAATTATTAACTAGGGTTTTGAATGGAACTTGTGGTAATTTTGAAGAACTGCCGGTATTGATTTGAATCTATTGCTAATAAATTCTCACATTAAGATGATTCATTCTGGTCAGAAAGTACACTTCTAAATCATCTTCGTTCTATTTTATTTCACTCTACTATGTTGAAATAAAGTCAATTCTCATAATTATTAATTGATTCCAATCATGGGGTAAATCAATGTCTTCAATTCCCCTTTTATCTGGATGCTTCTCTTTTACTCCAGATGCTTTCAGATTCACATGGGAGTGCTATAATTGAGGTGCTACTGATTTACAACAAAATGGGAAAGCCAACCTCTTGGAGGTATTTAAATGCTTGCTTTTATTTTTCATTAGTAAGGAATCTTGATACACAATTTGTAAATCTTCGCTCTTCAAAACCTCCAGAATTATCGAAATTGTAGGGAATAATTATTGCTCTATTTTTGTGGGAGTAGACTGTAATTTGAGTTGGTATCAACTACTGTTTTTTCCTCTCATTTCGTATTTCATTCAAGGTATCAAATAAGGAGATAGATCTTTGTAAATAAACTGTTACTGATCCGGTTCTCAGAAATCCGGTTTTGAGCAAATATGTACTACTAATAAAATATGCTATGAAATCTTTATCTTAAATATATGTGTTCTCTAATTTAATGCTCGGTAGATGCAAAAATCAGACAAGACTAATTACTTTTGATTTAGTTGAATTGGGTTGAAACAGATTTTATGGTTTTTGACTTTTTGTGGAAGAGTGTTCACCAGATTTTATAAGCGACTATTCTACACTAAGACCAGACATGGTGAATTCACCATACTTGTATAGTTGTATGGACATTAAAGTATTTTTTTTATTATTATTGAAGGCTTTCTTTATATTAGAGGTCAGGCTCAACATCCATTACGGCTGTCACTGACCATAAAAAAAAGGTGTTCTTAGTTCTTACTATTCAATTACTGTTTTAATGAAGACACAACATAATAAACCGAAAGTGCACATGTACTATCAAAAGTGAGTGTTCTATATATACTTTAAGCATTCATAAATCGTGCCAAATGTCGATTTAGTCACCATCTTATTCGCCCGAATCTAATCTATTTTTTTTGTTCCAGGTAAAGGGCGTTAGCAATAGAACTATGGAAAAAGGGAATATTACTTGAGATTTTGCTTAAAATTAAAAATATGGTCGCATGCGACCAAGGTGATGGATGGGAAGTATGCACCGTAGTTACGTTGGCAAGTCAACATTGCACGTGGTTGTTTTCTTTGAAGTTTTCTCGCTACCGTTGTTGTTGTTCAAACCTCATAATAGACGATGATGATGAGAATAATGGTGTGTGACTAGAAAGAACTACGATACGGGAGCATGCGCATTTTTGCCTGTGCGGTCATGCCCACTCCGAGCCCCTCCATCCATTTCATGTAAAACACATAAATTAATTAAGGGTGTGTTTGGATCACCAAAAATAGCACTAATCATGGATAAGTGTTGCTATCCACACAAAAATGTGATCCAAACATAATTTAGTAAGTTATGAGTAGTGTTGTTTAGTGCTATTTTGCTAATCCAACAAAATGGTAGGATTAGCAAATTAGCACATGTCATGGTTACCAAAATTATTATTTTATTACATTGTAATCATCATCTTGATATTATTATTATTTTAATTGTTATAATATTATTATTTTATTAGTATTATTATAATTGTCATTATTATTATTATTATAATTATCATTATTTTATTATTATTATAATTGTCATTATTATTATTTTATTATTATTATTATTATTATTATTATTATTTTAATTGTCATCATTTTATTATTATTATTGTCATTATTATTTTATTAGTATTATTATAATTGTCATTATTATTTTATTATTATTATTATTTTAATTGTCATTATTTTTTTATTATTTTATTAGTATTATTATAATTGTCATTATTATTATTATTATTATTATTATTATTATTATTATTATTGTAATTATCATAATTTTATTATTATTATAATTGTCATTATTATTATTTTAGGAAGCGACTAACTATCTCCCCTTACAAGCCCTCCTTACACGTTCTCCATATAAGTCTTATTACTCAAATGTAGTAGTCTTTATATTTTTTAGTATAAGTCTTTATACTCAAAAAATATTATCATTGCATTTGTTCAATAAAATATTTATACAAAGAATTAAAAATAATTTATCATTGCATTTGAGTGGGGGGCGCGTAAGGGGGACGCTAATATGGGGGACAGTTATATTTACTCATTATTTTATTATTATTATTATTTTAATTGTCATTATTTTATTATTATTATTGTCATTATTATTTTAATTGTCATTATTTTATTATTATTATTGTCATTATTATTTTATTAGTATTATTATAATTGTTATTATTATTATTTTTATTATTATTATTGTAATTATCATTATTTTATTATTATTATAATTGTCATTATTATTTTTATTATTATTATTGTAATTATCATTATTTTATTATTATTATAATTGTCATTATTTTTTTTATTAGTATAATCGTCATTTATTATTATTGTAATTATCATTATTTTATTATTTTATTATTATTATTGTAATTATCATTATTTTATTATTATTATTTCATTATTATTATCATTTATTATTATTTTATTATTATTATTATATTATAAATTGATATCAATATTTTATTATTATTATTATCGTTAAAAAAACTAAAATAATTTATTATTTTACTAATTCTCACTATCAATATTCCAAGTGTGCAATCCAAATACCATTTTCACTAATCTAGATAGCACAAAATTAGCACTATTTTTGCACTTACCTAGGGTGCGTTTGGATCATGTCATGGTTAATGTAAAAATAGTGCTATCTAGATTAGTGGTTGAAATAGTGGTTACTTTTTGCTATCTAGGTTAGTGCAAAAATAGTGCTAATTTTGTGCTATATAGGTTAGAGAAAATGTTGTTTGGATTGCACATTTGTAGTAGTGATAGTTAGTTAATAAATAATAAATTATTTTAGTTTTTTTAACGATAATAATAATAATAAAATAATAAAATATTGATATCAATTTATAATATATAATAATACAATAATAATAAATGATAATTATAATTAAATAATGATAATTACAACAATAATAATTAAATAATTAAATAATGATAATTACAACAATAATAATAAAATAATAAAATAATGATAATTACAATAATAATAATAAAAATAATAATAATGACAATTATAATAATACTAATAAAACAATAATGACAATAATAATAATAATAAAATAACGACAATTAAAATAATCATAATAAAAATAAAATAATAATAATAAAATAATGATAATTACAATAATAATAATAAAAATAATAAAATAATAATGACAATTAAAATAATGATAATTACAATAATAATAATAAAAATAATAATAATGACACTTATAATAATACTAATAAAATAATAATAATTAAAATAATAATAATAAAAATAATAATAATGACAATTATAATAATACTAATAAAATAATAATAATAAAATAATGACAATTAAAATAATAATAGTAATAATAATAATAAAATAATATTAATGACAATTATAATAATAATAAAATAATGATAATTACAATAATAATATGAAAAATAATAACAATGACAATTATAATTATAATTATAATAATACTAATAAAATAATAATAACAATAATAATAAAATAATGACTATTAAATTAATAATAATAATACTAAAATAATAATAATAATGACAATTATAATAATAATAAAATAATGATAATTACAATAATATTAAAAGAAATAATAATAATGACAATTATAATAATACTAATAAAATAACAATGACAATAATAATAATAATAAATAATAATAATATCAAGATGATGATTACAATGTAATAAAATAATAATTTTGCTAACCATGACATGTGCTAATTTGCTAATCCTACCATTTTGTTGGATTAGCAAAATAGCACTAACCAACACTACTCACAACTTACTAAATCATGTTTGGATCACATTTTTGTGTGGATAGCAACCCTTATCCATGGTTAGTGCTATTTAAAAATAACCACTATTTCAATCACTAATCTAAATAGCATTATTTTTGCACTAACCATGACATGAAACAACATGTAATCCGAGATGGTGCGACACATCAAGATTCGAAGTCGATTTGACCCAGCCTAAGCCGACTTGATTTGATACAACTTATAAATTGATCTAATTCTGTGTACATTATAATTTCATTTTACTAACAAATTAATGTCAAAGAAAGTCAAGATTTAATAACACAATTCAATAAAGAGACTTGATCTTGTCTGATTGTACTTAAAACTCAAAATAATACTCGAAAGTTGTCGATGCAATCCGACTCGATCTCATCCGATTCGACTTAAGATCCGAAAGTTGTCGATGCAATTCGACCCACTACCCGAAAAAGAATGACACGATCCGACCCGAAACTCCACCTGATCTAACCGGACACGATAAAAATTGTCGGCACCTAATAATTCGAAACCCGACCTGACCTGCAACTCGATTTGGCCACCTCTACTTGCGAGGTAACAATTCAACTGTCTGGACAGATTCTAAATAAAAAAAGGAAAAAAAGTAGAGCGGAATTTCAATCTCACTTTGAGACCTGGAAACAATACAAAAGAAATAAGCATAAAAAGTTATTTTATGTAATAATAGGCAAGAGTTTTTGTTTTTGAGTATTTCAAAATTGATTTAAGTCGTGACTTTTTGTTTTTACTAAATTCTGAATCAACGACCTCTTCCGCTCTTAACCACAAGACTAAAAATCATCTTTTTAAACAACTATATTTCTGAAAATAAAAACCATCACTCACGCTCTCAATACTTGAAAATGTGACTGATCGTTCTGTTCTCAGGATCAGGACACTTGATTCACATTCTCGTACTATATAGATGCCAAAATAGTGTCAGGATTCTCATTATGTGCAATTATGATCTGAAAAATATTTAATTTGATATTATAATTTCATTATATAAAAAGTTTCGGCTCCTAAGGGATAAAAACTGCTCGACAATTATTATTTTTAAAATCTTTATTACAAAATTATATATTCGTGGAGATTTGAACAATGACCTCTTAATATCATCGTAGTTAGCTACTTCTGTCTTTAGTAGTTTGCTTTTATTTAACAAACTATTCGAGAAATAACTTAGTCAGAGGACATCATCTTGCCATAATAGCCGGTCATTTATCAAAAATTAAAATTTCCCTCAGCAGAATGGAGATCTCCGGTTGTATACAAATTGAGTTGGGGTTTGAGAATAGTATTGACGGAATTTTTGCATAAAGAGTCAGAGAAACAACATTTTTAACATATAGGATCAGCTTTTTTCAACCAATATTTGCATCCTTAAAGTATAAAATTTGTATTAAAATCTCAAGAAAAATGCACGAGAGTTGAAAAAAAATTAAAATTTAGGAACGCAAGTAATACTTGCACCTTTAACCTTCTGTGAAACTTTTAAGGTGTTTTTGATCCTATTCATTGAAATAGTTTATTCTATGGTCTTCTATGAGAATTTTCTAGTATTGAAATTTTGGATTATTTTCGTGAGTCTGGACCGATTAAAAGTTATAGTCTAGAATTTTAAAAAAGTTACAAACAGTCAGAGGTGCTAGCGTCTAAATTACAATAAATATTTTATTATTTTTTTTCACCTTTCTTCTTTGTCTTAGTCACTTCATTTCAAAAAATAAAGACGTTATTGTTAGTCGTGTCCTTAAGTTTTTGAAATAATTTTCAAATTTTCAGAGAAATCTCAATTAAAATTTATCTAGAAGAGCTATTGTTAACTGTATCCTATTTTCTACACAATTAAAAGCGGACAAAGTAAAAAAATAAGAAAATAATAAGATAATAAAAAAATTTAAGAATGCTATTATTAAAAACATCTCCAACTATTTATAAAAAATTATAATATCTTAAGACTGTAATTGTTAATCCGACCAAACTTAAGTCCATTATAAAAATAATCCTAAGGTTTTCAGTCGTCTCTTCCTCACAAACTCCCCCCACCGTTCTTCCCTTCGCACCCACGTCTCCGCGTTTCACTTTTGAGTTTTCACCTTCACCTATCAAATACAAACATCTCACCTCACCTCACCCCGCGTCCCCACCTCTCCTCTCTCTTTCTCTCTCTTCAAATCCTCCCATTCCTGGCCTCTCTTCGCTCGATCTCCGTTAGCTTTAACCTCAAAACGGTACGAGATCTGATCTCCTTTCTTCCGCTGCCATCCATCATTTAAATTGCTGTTTTCTTTCAGATTTAGCTGTATAGTGTCTTTAATTTACGCTTATTTGTCTAGTTATGCATTAGCAGGTAGTTCCTATCTCGCCAATTAAATAACTGATATCTTCCGGTTTAGTTTCTATGAAAGATCGGAAATTTACAGACATTGGCTGAAATTTGTACTATCAAGTTAGGATTTGTTAATTCTGCAGATATCCATTTAGAAAACTTGATCGGGTGCATCAGACTCTCATTCAGATTAATCATTACCTTTTTATTTTTCAGTCAAGCAGGACTGAAGTTTAGTATGTCTGAGAATTTGCATCAGAAAGGGAATATTCATCTGATAATAATTGGACCTTTCTCCATTTGAAGAACCATTACATTAAATTACTTCTATCTCTTGATTCATTTGCATAAAACTTAAAACAAGATTTTAGTTACAGATAATTAAGTTGTTAATATGCGTTTCCCTTTCTGAAACTTGTTATCCATTCCTCATGGAAGAGTATTAGTTTTTTTATCAATTTTCTTTTTGCACAAATCGCCAATCACTATAAAAAGAACAAATAAGCAAACCCAAATTTATTCTAGAGAGTATTCTATAATAGTTCCCTTTCAACCCGAGTTGAGAAGTGAGCAAAACAGTATGCAATGTTATTTCTAGTTTTTCCTGGCCTAGGGTTTGACCATATTGCAACTAGTTTCATTGATATACTTTCAATTCTGTTACATATTTCTATTTTGCAGATCAAGGCTTTATGCATGTCTATTTTTTGAGTAAGAGGTTTTAGTAATGTCAGGCTCCTCCTTTGAGGATGAAGAAGAGGCCTTTGAGCACACACTACTAGTGGTGCGCGAGGTCTCTGTCTACAAGATACCGCCACGTGCCAGTAGTGGAGGCTACAAGTGCGGCGAGTGGCTCCAGTCTGATAAGATCTGGTCAGGCCGTCTCCGTGTGGTCTCCTGTGGGACCCGTTGCGAGGTTCGTCTTGAGGACCCTGCCTCAGGCGAACTGTTTGCTGCCTGTTTCGTGTATCCAGGTCAGAGAGACCAGTCTGTGGAAACTGTTCTAGATTCGTCTAGATATTTTGTGATTAAAATTGAGGATGGAAGGGGAAAACATGCTTTTGTCGGGCTGGGGTTTAATGAGAGAAATGAGGCATTTGATTTCAATGTGGCTTTGTCAGACCATGAGAAGTATCTGAAAAGGGAGAATGAGGAGGTGGTAGGAGAGGCGGGGGAAGAAAGCCATATCGACATAAATCCCATGGTTAACCGCCGATTGAAGGTAAATTTTTATTTCCCTCAATGATTGATATGAAAATTTTCAATGGGATTCTTGGTGTACTAACATATTTGCTTTTGGCCTTGTTGGTATTGAAAGAGGCAGTTGAATTTGGTCATTACTGGTTCCATTTAGCTGATCACAGCTCTATCAGTTTCCTTTTGCTTGCTTCTGTAGCTGTGGCCAGCATGTAGAAAAAAATGCCTTAATATGATAAGAAAACACAGTACTATCCCTGCTAAATCGTACCACTACCAGTTAGAAGAATGCAAACCATGGCTTAACTTCAGATCTGTTTCTCACATTCTGCTGAGAGAAAGGTGAACAAAAATCATCAGATGTAAGGTCAAACTGATTTCTCCGGAAAGGTCAAACTTTGGCCTTTGTCTCGTTTCTTTCTTACTCTCTATTAGGTTCACCATCTTAGTTTTTTTTTTTTTTCGCTTGCTGCTTCGTTCTCACTTTTCTATCATTGTTCAAAGAGAACAGGAGTGGGATGTAATGGGGAACGGGTATGTAGAGAAGATAGACAGGTTCATTCTCACTTTTCTTCGCTTCCCGCTTCGTTCTCACTTTTTTTTCTTGCTTTGTACCTTCTTCGCATTAACGATTACTGCTTAATAATGGAGAGAAAGACAGATTCATTCCATTTGTTTGTTGGAAGGATGGGGATGGAATGATTTTATTGGGACAAAACTAGAAGTTAAATGACTTGAAGCAACGAACGAAGTTGCATGACCAGTTGTGGTGTGGTGTATAGTTTAGTGACCTGGCACAATATTTAGTTTGGTTGTAAATATGCATTTCAATTAAAATTAAAATACATGCATGTTTCAGGAAGGAGAAACTATCAGGATAAATGTCAAGACAAAGACATCTGGCACTGGATCTAGCCTAGGCAAACTCTCATCAGGTGGCTTGTCTGGAGTCGGGCAACCTAAGCAGAAGGCGACGGTGGGTGGAGGCAGTCTCCTGGCGCCACCACCAGGCGGGTCTGGGAAGCTGAGGTCACCGTTGCCGCCTCCACCTAATGACCCTGCTGTTGCTAAAATATCTCAAAAGGCAAGTCTTTTGGCACCGCCGCAAGATAATGTGGAAGCTTCAAAGCAGAAAGGCTTTTTGACCGACACAAATCCCGACCCCTTCTCTGATCTTTCATCTATTGAGGTCTGATTTCTTATTTTCTCTTTTTCCAATTACTCTCTATTTTTATATATAAATTTGGTGGGTTATATCTTGATAATCACTAAATGGGTAATGTACACCAATGGAGACAGAACTGGTACATGCTAAGATAATTGTATTAGGTATCTGTGGTGTTAATTATACCTTGAAGTTTGAGGATCACTGAGTTCTTTCATTCCTGAGCAGAGAAAAGATTAAAATAAAATTAGTACTGCAATAAGCCCACTTGCAAGATGTGTTACTGTGTCAGAATTATTTATGCAATTCCACTTGCTGATATCAACTTGCATTTGTTTAACTCTTGGCTCTCAGAAAAGTTTGCCTTCAACAACAACCAGTTCAGTGCCTAAGAAAGCTTCAGCTTCCGGATGGGCAGCATTTTGAGCATATAAATCACAAAGAATGAGAAAAAGAAAATACATGAGCAGCTGATTCTTTTGTTTCTGAAATATTACGGCTACTTTGGCAAGTTTGTCTCCCTTGGTTTATCCCTAATACAAGTGTCACAGGATCATGTTGCTCCTTTTGTTTTCCCTTGTTTCATTATTATCTCAAGGCCACCCCTAAATTTAAGTTGTATGGATGAGAAACTGTAGTTATGCTGAAGCTGTTCTTCTGCAGCTCCTTTTGTACTATATTTTTGGGAATTTATTTTTCTTCACTGTTGTCTTCTCATAAATAAATGGACTTTCCATTTGTGAGATTTGCATTACCTTCTGTTCTCAAATCTTCCATTTATATTTTTGCCTATATTCCCAGCCATCATTGGTCTCCAGATATGAAACGATGTAGGTCATATATTTTCTCCTCTGCCTTTTATCATCTATACTATCCAAGTTCTGGAAAGAATCCCAGCATACAGTGTAAAGCGCTTCAATTCTATATGATTGTCCTTCAACATCTCACGTTACTACAGCTAATTCATTTTTCTCTTTTACTATGCTATTTAAATCATGGGAAATTTGTTTATGTGCCATTACATAATACGTCAATAGTCAAAATACCACTACGTCAATTTTCGTAAATCATGTGTCCAGGTTTGCATAAGGATGACAGTTTGGCCTGCCGGCCCATCGGCTCACACATGCCTACCTGGCTCAAGCACTATACTCATCCGGCCCATTGTCATGGAGGGCCGAGTAAGGCCGGTGTGACACCCCGAAATTACCGATCCAACGGGGGTGCTCAATCCATAGTATCTTCACAGCACATGTCCAGACTTGTCAACCTACGTCGTCAAAAGAACAGAAAACAACAGAAACAAAACGGAGTCAGCTATAAAGCTCGGTAATCGGTTATTTTACGACGCGCTTCTCCTTAACAGGTTTTACCCATGAATCAATGTAATGTTTCAAAATCATATGCAAATAATATCATAAACAAATGAATATCAAACAATCAGACAGTAGAAATGGATGTAGTATGTCTCGACTTTATATGGTATCAACAGGTACTATCAAATCAAACTCTACTAACTTTGGTCTGGTATGTCAGTTCAGATTTCATATCACATAGCAATTCACATAATTTCGAGACATTTCCTATTTTAAACAATCACATATCAAATCATTGACATAACGTCATCATTAGGCCCAAAGAAGTAATATAATCCCCTTTCCCAATCGGTACTGGGCACAGAAGGGGACAGTTTCTATATGCGCATAAAGAACCTATTTTGCGAAGTCAGGTTATGATCCTCATCCTTCGTATATTACTTTTATAATCCAGTACAGTCAGACCCACAGTGTATTATGTGGCGTCATATCAAATCCATTTCCAGAATCAATTACGGAGAACAGTCAATACGGTTAACCATTCAAATAATGCAGTTCAACAAATGCAATGGAATCGAATATCAAAATACATAATAAAATATATATGAAACAATCACAATCCATTTCAAAACAAATCACACACAATTCAATTCACAATTTCAATCCGAATCACACATTCGGATCAGATAGTCAGAAATCAAATACAAGTTAAGGAGAAGTCCGATTACCTGATCAGAAGACGATTCAAACCGTCAAATCAAATTTCCTTGAACTTGAAACAGCTATGTAGTATCGTTGGAAATCCAATCGAAGAAGCCTACCAAATCATCAACTGAATTCAAAAATTCATCCCTTATGTTTTTACTATTTTCCTAATTAATCTCTCCATTTTTCTTTTCTTTTCTTTTCCCTTTTTTTTCTTCCGATTTTCCTCTCTGATTTTGTATTTTTACCTTTCTTTTTTTTTCTTTTCTTTTCTAATTCCTTTGAATTTCATACGGGTCTAAATACCCAAATGGATGGCCTTGTTGCATGTCAACCACGTGGTGGCAAGAGAGGCACGTCACCTTTTTTTTTAAGTCTTTTTGCAATTAAGCCCTTATATAATTTAAATTTATGAAATGATCTAAATTAAAACATATCGAAATATATTTAAAGAAAACTTTGGGATGTTACATTTATTTATAATCAAAACCTCATAATTTCAGAATTTATGAAATAGTCCCAATCTAAAATTTAAATATCTTAAATCAATGCATAATTGCATATGTATAATAAAATCACCACAACAATGGAGAAGGATGCATGATATGCAAATAATTATTTAGAAAGTAGTAAAGCTTATTGGTCATTTGGAAAAGTAAGAAAAATCTAGAATTATTCTTGAAAATGGTAATGTATTGGTCATTAAAGAAATTAGTCCAACATATTTAATTTACAAGTTGGTCCAAATAAAACATACCAAAATATATTGAAATAACTTTGGGATGTTACAGCCGGCCTATGAACGGGCCGGGGCGGGCTATGGGCTGTGAAGTTGTATCCATGGGCTACCCATGGGTAGGGAAAGTCTAAAGGGCTGGGCTTTACAAGGGTCGAGCCTAGAGGTCCTACGAAAGGGCCGAGTAAGGGCCGGGTCTAAAGAGGGCTTAATAGGGGCCGGATAGTAAGGGCTTTGTTCTAAGGAAATAGGTCCGGCCCCTCTAAGGCCCAGCCCTTATCAGGCCCTCGGGGTTGCAAAGGGCCGGATCAGAGCCGGGTAATAAGGGCTTTGGTCTCTTTTTTATTTTTTTTAATTGTGATAAGGGTCTGAGGGGCTGGCGTGGTTAAGGGTTGCAGAGGGCCGAATCAGGGCCGGACGGGGTCGGGGCTTGAAAGGGCCGGGTTAATAGGGGCCTGTATTTTTGAAATAAGGCCCGGTCCTTTCAAAATCTTAATAAAAGCCGGATTAGGGCCGGATCTGATAGGAGCTTTACAGGGTCCGGGCTGGGGGCCGGGGGCTTATGGCATATCCCTACCCATGGGTCGATTATAATATTTAATTAGATTAGATCTTAGTATATGATGTGAGGCCTGAATATATTTGGCTGATTATAATACTGGTAGCTGATTATGATATCAAATTATCAGACGATATTAATCTGAAATTCTAAAATTATCACAAATTTTACAATTCAATAATTACAAACTTTACATGAGCATGGCTAAAATAATATGCATAGTACACCACATAACGTACTATGCGCCCATTTGTATTTAATTTGGTCATTAAATTGATATTTAAGTTGCTCAATAAATTCTTCATATCAAAATCTTGTAGGAAATAAAATTTCGTGATTTTTAGAGCTTTCTTGCTATTTTTTAAATATTTTTTAAAAACAGCCCAGAAATGGCACTTTTGTAGTATTAAATCTAGACTGTTTTTAAAAAATATTTAAAAAATAGGTAGAAAGCTCTAAAAATCACGAAATTTAATTTCCTACAATATTTTCATATGAAAAATTTATTGAGCAACTTAAATCTCAATTTAATGGCCTATATCTATATGCATAGTACAAAATGGGGTGTACTATGCATATTATTTTAGCCATGCTCACTTTACATTCAATAATAAAAAAAATGTTTTTTATTTGATGCGCTGATGTTGTGATGCACTGGAGTATTGGGCGGACCTGTGAAGCCCATGGGTAGGCCGGCCTGCCAATTCTAAGCCCACATCCGCGG
>CAXKVX010003284.1:0-37199 GCA_964058865.1 Eleocharis quinqueflora
AATGGAATTTCACCAAATTTCTTGTAGATAAAGATGGAAAAGTGATAACAAGATACGGAACCATGACAAAACCCTTATCCATTGAGGTTTGTTACTCTCTCTTTTTCGAATAATCTCTCTTGGAACAATTTCATCTTTTTCCCTCAGAAAGATGAATTAGCATTTGATGTTGAAAAAATTATTCATATTTCCTGGAAACACAGCAACATTCAATGTACCTCATCTTATTTCTTAAAAAGAATTCTTGAATTACCTTTTTACTAACTGTATTTTTGCCTAATTTGTGGAAAACAAGAAAATGGTGAGAGGCTAAAATATGTTTCATTAAATTATCAGACTGTACTTTGGACCTCCTTACATACGAATTTGTTAGTTCATCCCTAGTTTGTTAAGCAGACATAAGAAGCAATCAATAAAATTCTCAGGGACTAGTGCAAAACTTTTATGCTTTTGTTCTAATTTTGTACCCTCTTTTGCAGAGTGACATTCAAAAGGCCCTTGGGGAACAATGAATTGCTATAGAACCACAATATGTATATTGGTGCTGCTGCTTCGACTATGCCTAGCAGTGTTAGATTTGTTTCTTTTTGTCTTAATATAGCTGCTAATATATTTGAAGTCAGTATATGGATCTTTGTATCCTGCTATGAAGTTCTGAGAAGGAACAAACAGTTTTTACCAGAGTCAGTAGTCGTGTAAATGGCATACTTTTGAATTATATCGGTTAATGTTTGGTTTGGTGGGTGTTTTGTGTACAAAGTTTTCATGGAGGGCGAGAACTTTGGTTGTATAATTTGTGCTTTTATTTAAACTATTCAAGTTATATCTCTTTTGTACATTTTGGGTGTTTCCTTGGACACGTAAATATATATATGATATCGCCAGACTATTTGGTCTTGCATTATTTATTTATTTTTTGAAATAAGTGGGGAAACACCCACCTCTTCATTTCATAACAAAACGAAGATTACAAACAAACACAAAACGTTCAACCAACTATTATCTTTACCCTATCATCTAGCAGAAAAGATCAGCTCTGCATCAGTACCAGTATATACGGTACCGATGCATTATTGCTATGGAAGCCAACCTCTCTACCTTGAGTAGATCTTGATCTAACAAGGATCATGATCAGTACACTCCAGCAAAATTGTCACCCAGACAGCCGAAACAAAACCATCCCACAACTGAAACTTAACACTTGCCCCCAGGCTTATTAATAAAATTGAAAACAATGTGATATGGCTTAAAAATCATATAACGAAATTCATGCCCATTGCAATTCTCTCCATGTCATCTTCTATGCTGTTATTTGAAGCATCCAGTCTTCTGTGCTCAGTTCCCACAGTCCTGCCTCCTGCCTAGCCACTTATCCCCATGGGTTTCTGTACACTGAATTAACATCCTCTAACATCAGTGCTCCATTGCATTTTTTGTTTTGTTTTTAGGCCTATGTGATGTCGGGCCAGTTCTTTTGCTTGGGAACACTTGTCACGTTCATGCATAATCTTGTAACTGTTTGCATTACAGAGCAAGAGCATCAGACTCCTAATAAATTTTCTTTGGAGCTTTCATTCATTAAGCATGGGGCACCTACGCGCCTTTTAACTAAATTAATGTCTACTCTTTTTGTTAAGTTGATATAGAGGTACCACTTGCATGGAATTTGACCAAGACATTAACCATTTCTTCAATCCAGGGCTCTCTTCATAAATAACACCAGCATTTCTCCACTCGCCTTGCAACTGAAACAAAGATAATTAACATTCTATGAAAAGATCTGTAATAATGGAGATGAGCACACCAATCAGAAGTTATCTGATGATCTTTCTCTTCTTTGCCACGGCCAACTTGCTGGAAGTAATTGACTCGCAAACGACCCGGCCGCTTTGCTACACGCAGGTTTCTGCAGCTAACCAAGCATGCGCTGTCCTATCCCCAGAGGTTTTTTCTCATTCATTGGTTGCAACCAATGCTAGTAGAACCAACGGTAGTAGACACGACGATGTTCCTGACGATGACGACGACGATGATGATGGGGGTGACGATGATGGCGGTGATGATGGTGGCGATGATGGTGGTGATGATGATGGTGGTGACGATGGCGGTGATGATGGCGGTGATGATGATCATGGTGGTGATGACGATCATGGAGGTGACGATGATCATGGTGATGACGAGGATCATGGTGATGATGATGACCACCATCATAAGCGGAGACGCAAGTAAGTGCTCTCCTTTTGTGGGATACCCACATAGTTCTCCATTGGTGAATTAAAGTCAAATTTTTTCACAAACCAGCTGATAAAAATTAACTAACACCTTAACCAGGCACAAAAAGGGCAAAAAAAGGCATCATGAATCGAGCGCAAACAAGGAATGCTGCCGGTGGCTAAAGGAGGTCGATAATGACTGTGTGTGCGAGGTGCTCCTGAGACTCCCTTCTTTCCTTGTGAAGCCGAAGCACAAATACATGGTCAGAGTTGGTCGAACATGTCGACTCAGCTACAATTGCCCGGGAATTATCCCGATTCCGCGCCGTCGGCGTAATTGAAGTATTCATAGGATGAGAAAAAAGTACAGCATGGGTCGAGATTGATAAAATTGCTTGATTAAGTGTTTGTTTTTGTTGTCTGTTTTCTTTCTATCAAATTCCCCCTTTTTGTTTCTTGCTTTGTAGCAGAGTCGATGATATTAGAGCAAAGAACAAGAGTACGAGTTATCTGATGTGTATAACTATAGATTTTATATAAACAAAGTGATTCAGTTCATCTGAATTGTCATAATTTATGGAATGAACTCGAGCATAAGTTTAAACGACATCAATTAGTAAGCAGTAAAAAACCCAAAAGTTGTGATCGTAATCCGACGGTTCAAATTAAAGCGCATCCCTGTTATACAAAAAAATGTACCAAATGATATTTTCCCTCAGTTCCTCTTGGTGGAAGGGAGAGATCCCTTTACATTCAATCACCGCATTTTGGGCCGGGCCTTCTTCGCCTGGCTTTAAGATGAGAAATGCAACAAAAAGCGATAAAATAAGCACCAACACTTGTGTAACTACACCCTAACAATGGGTGATCAGTTATAACATACATTGTATTGTATATTACATAGCATAAAAGTTCAATCACTGAAGCCTACCAACTAAATAAAATCAACAGTGACACTATGACAGATGGAATCATTAATTCCGACATGTAAACTGTATAGCATCTCAGGTTTCTGTATACATGAGAGAGAGAGAGAGAGAGAGATCACGTTGAAAAACATGAAAGAACTAATTTCTCCTTCCGGAACAGAGGCACAGAGATTCTTTGAGATGTCCGATGAAGTCATTTATACTAATGATGTACCAACGAACGAGGGTGCTGAAAATATTTCTTATCTCACGGTGGTTGGAGAAGTTGGTAGAATTGTGATTGAAGAGAGAGGTACATTTGAACAAGCTCGCATTAATAATGAGTTAGTCGATAATGATGATGGAGATGAGACATATCTCGATGATGATGATGGTGATGAAGACGATGTTCAAGGGGTTGAAGAAGTTGATGAATTTTGTAAGTATGCTCTCCGAATATTTTTTGAGGTTGAAGAGGCTATTGGTGATAGTCACGGTGGCATCAGAGACAAAAATCAAAGTGACGAGTTTTATGTGGGTCAAGTCTTTAAAAGTAAGAATCAAGTGAAAAATGAGGTGATGAAGTGGTCCATTACTCATCATCGTAAATTTGTCACAAAAAAATAAGGTCCATTGAGATACACAATTAAATGCAGGCAACATCCTAGATGTTCGTGGCGACTTCACGCATTCTTTTCTAAGAAGAAATGTTCATTTGTTATTAAATTATTGGTCAGACCACAAACTGGTCTGTAACTCAATTGAAGGTCCCATTGAAGGTCTGTAACCCCACAAACTAGTGTACCATGTATGAGTAATCCTAATATAATTGACGTACACATCTTGTAAGGTAATGATCATCTCACTAATCGGTAAGTGAAAACTATAGATTTTCGATCGCCAACGTTCAACGAGTGCACATATGAGTCCATCATCCCATTTAAAACCACCGATTATTTGTTGCACACAAAAAAAACCTACTTGAAGTTCATAAGGTTTGTACCTTTTTTCCCACGATGGCATTTGATACCCATGACGGACCATAAATCGATTCGTAGGTGTACCATCTATCAAAGATTTTAAGCGGTGCTCGTGTTGTAGGGTCAACAGCGAATGTAAATTAGGTGTGCCTTGAGTTGCTTGAGTTGTGGTCTCTTGAGGCGAAGGAGAACGTGCTCTGCCACCTCGTCCATGTCCCCAACCATTTTGTCTTCGTCCCCTACTTCTTTTACGAGCCATTTGTTATCTATTAAACAAAAAAATCATGAAAACCATTAAGATTACACACAATTTACGTTAAGGTGATTTTGCAATCAGGTAAATACACAAGAGTTAATCAAAACAATAATAGTAAATAGAAGAGTTAAGGTGATTTTTCAGATTTTTAATTTTTCAATAAATAGAAATTAGAGTTTCACTAATCATTCAACATAATAAGAACATAATGACTTAATTAAGAGTGAATTAACTGAAAATTGTTTAAAAATATTAATCTAGGGTTTACCTTTGATCTTTGGTCGGGTTGAAGGCGGTTGAAGGTGCGCTTCGGTCGGACGCGCGGTTGGACGCCAATTTCCCAGTGAGACGTGCTAAGGAGACGAGATAGAGGAGAACGTCACTATCGATAAAAGTTTCGACGAGAGATAACACAAAGAGAACAAAGAGAGAACGATTTCGACGAGAGAGAACACCGTGAGAACAGAGAGAGAACGAATAGGAAAGAGATCGCTATTTTTTTAGTGATTATAAGGAGGTATCGACAAGAGAACGCAACGTCTAGACGAAACGCCCAGAGTAAATTGTGATGAATGAACGCTACGGCTAAACGCTGCGTCCAGACGTCGTATACTGCACGTTCAAGACTTGACTAAATCTGGCCAGATGACCTCTTGCTCAATCGTGAACAGAGACATTTATTCGTAACACCTTAACGCTAGCGTTTAGAAAGTAGGATTATGAATGTCAAAATTTTAAAATCAGAAAAAAAAAATTTTAATATTTTTTAGAATTAGTCAAAAAAAAAAATTCTCTCCTTTTCACCCAAAATAATAGCAGAATCGACCCCTCTCCTCTATCCTTCTCTTTTAGCCACATCACCATGCCTCTTTCCTCTCTCCTACCTCGAAACACCCTCCCGTTAATTCTTCTTTCCTCTCTCTCTGAACATGCATCTCCTCATAAACCTCTTCTCTCTCCTCCAACCTCGAAAACCCACATCCAAACCAAACGAGATCTTCTACCGCGCGGCACCGTCACTGTGCGTGCCGCACAGTAAATTTCGGTCTTTAATTTGCATCAAGATTCGTGCAAACTAAACTTTATAATATCAGACTCCCCTGACAGCGTAGTAAATCTGAGCGGTCCGTCGGTACCGCGCGGTAGAGGATTCGCTCTCCATCCAAACCCCTTTCCCTTTCACTCTCTCACTAGTCACTTCTCGTCCTTTTCCTCTACCATCGCCCTTCCCAGACCCCCTCTCTCTCCTCTGCACATCTCCTCTCCCCTCTTTTACTTCTCTTCCTCAATAACACCCCTCTCACATATCTGCTTCTCTGTGTTAATCGCCCATTGAATAGTGGTTGTCAAAATATGTTGTTATGTATGTTAATAAATTTGTTACATGAATTATTGGATTTATTATATATGTTAATTTAATATGGAAAGTTAGACATCAAATTGAGATTTCCGCATCAGCTCTCATAGTAAAATGTCAAACTTTTTCGAAGACCAATCTACTGACAACTTTTCTAATGTATCTAAACTGGGGTTTCGATATAAACATATATATATATATATATATATATATATATATATATATGTGGATCATTTCAGGTTATCAGTCCACCACTTGATAAATTTGCTCGCTGACATATCGTTAATTAATTCGCAGATTAACCATCACAGATATATATTTCAGACATCCTAGCATAATAGCATATGCTTGTAACTTGTAAGGACAATAATTTCTTATTTCAATTACTTGCTTGATCCTTGAGCAGTTGAGCTGCTGCATATCATGATATATTGATATGAACAGCTATAAAGATGCAGCTCTGTACTACTATATATATTAAGGACGTACACAATATATATGTATGTATAGCCATAAACGGAAAACAAGCTACGCACATCGATCGTGTAGTGGATAAGAGGCATCCTACTTCGAAAAATCGAATAATGCAAAATAGAAATCAAGATTTATATGGTATTGCTTGCAAGCACAGAGAATATTTCTTCCCTGCCGCAAGACCCATTATCTCAGTCATGTCTAGTTCGGCAGGCTTCATTCCATGTGGAAGCTCCCAGTCGAAATGATACAGAAGGTTTGCAAGCATAAGCTCAACAGTTGCTAATCCGAGTGCCATGCCGGGGCATATCCTGCGCCCGGCGCCAAACGGGAGGAGCTCGAAATCCCCCCCACTGAAATTCACGTCAGAGTTCTCTTCTTCAAACCTCTCTGGTCTGAACTCTTCTGCATCTTTCCAGTAGTTTGAGTTCCTTCCTATATATAGATCGGAATTAAAGTTTAACACAAACTACTTCATAATTAATTAATGAATATAATCATGCATGTACAACTTCAAACTTCAACTTCAACTTACCCAAAGCCCATGCATTTACAATCACCGTTGTCCCCTTTGGGATATCATAGCCTAGGATGTTACATGTCTCTCGGCATTCTCTCGGGAGGAGTAGAGGCCCGGGAGGATGCAATCGGAATGTCTCTTTTATAACTAGATGCAAATAGTGTAGTTCGTTCAAATCAGAGCTGATAATGTTATCACGTCCTTGGAGGTGTTGTCGCAGCTCACTTTGCACCTTCTTCATCAATCGCGGATTCCTCATTAATTCAGCCATAGCCCAGACTACCGTCGTTGCTGACGTCTCGGTGCCTCCACCAATCATATCCTAAAGATCAAGACTTGCACAATAAATTAATGCAGAACTTTTTGTTCTTGAAGGATTCTTTCTTTTATTTGAAATGATTTTGAGGCTTAAGAGTGAAAGAGAAATAATCCTGCAAATGCACTTAATGAATGTAGGCTTATACTGATGATCCCGCCTCCACCAATCATATCCTAAAGATCAAGACTTGCACAATAAATTAATGCAGAACTTTTTGTTCTTGAAGGATTCTTTCTTTTATTTGAAATGATTTTGAGGCTTAAGAGTGAAAGAGAAATAATCCTGCAAATGCACTTAATGAATGTAGGCTTATACTGATGATCCCTTTGACGCTGTCCATACAAAGGCTATTCTCTGAATCTTCAATGCAAAACTTTTTTGTGGTTGAAATTCTTGGTTTTGTTTGAAATAATTAAATTTCAGGCCTAACAATGAAAGACTAATAAATATTTAATCATGCACATGCATGCAGTTAAGTAGGCTTACAATGATGATCCCTTTGACGCCGTCCATACTAAGTAGAGCTTCATCGTGCAGTCTTAGAAGAACACTAAGCAGAGGTTCGGTACCTCCGTCTTTCTCCTTCAGTCTATGTTCTTCAATGATGGCATCAAAAAGTCGATCTACATTGCGATGCAACTCCTGAGCTCTGGGGATAACCCGACTGAAGTATCTGGCAAGACGAGATGATGGGAACAAGTTGATCACGTCAAAGCTTGCAACAAGCTCGATGGTAGTTTGGATCTCCCTAAGAAGCATTTTTTCTTCCTTTGTCTTGCTTCCCATCATAGCCCGCAAGATTTTGACATTTGTTAATTTGTACATATGATCGCTGACATCGACCAATTGCCCGGCAGATGAAAGCGATCGGATCTGTTGGATCATGCTGTTATTCTCCTCTTCACGAATTTTACTGAACGATTGGACCTGCTTTGTGCTGAATAACTGCATGACACAGAACTTTCTGAGCTCCCGCCAGTGTTCGCCGTATGGTGCGAACACAACATCCTTTAAGCCGTAAGCCAAGATTTGTGCAACCGGATTAACGGGCCGGGTGCAAAATTTTAGGTCGTGCGTTTTCATAACTTCTCTGGCCGCCTCTCTTGAGGATACTATTACGGTTGGGACTTCTCCGAGCTGCAGGTGCATGAGTTGCCCGTATTGCTGGGACAAGGCGCCGAGCACATGCTGAGGGAGACCGCGTCCTGCAAGGTGGTGGATGCTCCCGACGATGGGCAACCTCCAAGGGCCCGGAGGGAGTCGGTACTTGCTTTTGGAAATGGAAGACTTGAATTTTAGCAAGAGAAGAAGAGGGAGCAGCAAAAGAGAGAAGAAGACATAATAGGAAGCCATTTGACTCGTGAAACTGCTATAGAGTACTGGATTATTGATTTATTGATTAGCTGAGCCTGAGCAGACCAACATATATAGCACATCATTTTATGCAACCTGCACCGACCTGCACCGTGAGGTTACCATCACTAAGAGTACAAATTTTAAAAGAGACGTCATTGGCCTGCTAACGTGCTTCAATTAGTATTTCGGGTGAATAGTTATGGATCAAATTTTAAAATCCAGTATTAAAAATATCAATTCGATCAAATAATTAGTTCAATCAATTAATTATTTTTTACTGTGAATTGAAATTAATTTGATTGCAATATTATTCACTACAACGCACGTAAAACAACGCATGATGCAAGAAAAGATTATGAATGATGTAAAATTTTACTCAAATGCCACTTGATTCATAAAGAAAAGTTGAACAACAACAATAATTGGCCCTTGCTGTTTAGATTAATAAAGGAAAAATGTTCAATAGCAAAAAGTTATATAGCAAAACCAATTGGTTTTGTAATAGCTCAATAAAATTCTTTTGCTAACATACAACATCCATTTTTTTTTCATCTTCATCCATATTACAAATTAATGTTGCTAAAGCACTTTGTTAGACTACATTGAAGACCGCATAGTTTCATGTTGCTGAGAAATTTAACTAGATCTATATGAGTTTTGTGCAAAACTCGGAGGTCTTGTTATTCTAGTGTATCATAATTTCGTACAATATTAACATTTTTCATTATTATATTATTTTGCTATTTTTAATGACTTTTGAAATATTATCCTATAAATAATAATAAAATACCATCATTTATGTGTAGCCATCTGTAAAAAAAATCAAAATAGCAAAAAAGATAGCATTCTACAAGATTGTTATATAGATAATTTATAGAGCTATTTAAATTGATATTTTGAAAACTAGATTTTAAAATCTGACCTATAAAACGTTTTATCTGAAATACTTATGAAAACACGCTGTAGATTCATTTTAATTTGTTGGAAAATAAAACTAAGGCTATAGAACGATTACAGAAGCTCAAGAATCACAAGATTGGTACTCAAGACATAATACTAGCACAATTCAAGCAAAATCAAAGAACACGAGAATTGCGAGATTAAACTAAAGAGATAAAGGGAATGAGAGAGAAAGAGAAATGTGACACTCCATGCAATATGATTTGACCGAGGAACTCAAAACCTACGTTCATGGGACTCTTTGATTCCACATCGAGGTCGAATTCACTATACGGAAGGTTCATACAATGTTGGATTTGAAGCTCCCTTACAAAACAAATGGGCAACTTCAAACCACGATCCAAAAATAAATCAAACAAAAGAGGACATTTTCGGCACCATCTCTCCATGAGATCTCAACACTTGTAGTCCAATTGTGCAAGTCAAAACAAGCTCACAAAGGAGTATTACAAGAGTGTATTCAAATAAATGATTAGATAATGATGGAGGAAAGCTAAATGTTGTTTTGATATCTCTTAGTATGCTAGAATGAAAGTAGATAGTTTTCTTGGAGAGAGAGAAAAGATATCAGCACCTTATATAGCATGCACAAAATATAGGAATTTCGTTTACTACCGTCCATATCGACATCAAAATATCGAAAAACCAATAGATACCAAATGATGTACCAATTGGGACCCAGAATGGTGATGATCCTCTTAGATTTTTTCTTTCTTACTTAGCCAAATTTCGAATCTACTATGTAGATATATCGATATGGTTTACTTAGCCCGTTTTTTGGCTAACTCATATATCGATATAGTATATTGATATATCAATACCACATCGATATGCACTGAGTTTGACTTGTTGTACTTGATTCCAAAGTTGTTATCCCTCAAAATGGAAACATAAAATAAAGTGAAACTATCATATGCTTTTCAAGGACCAAGTTCTAGTGCTCCAATGCTCCGAAATGCTCCAAAATACATTGCCTTATTATTCCTTGCTTTGTCTTGTGTGCCTACACATAACTACTCAACAAATGCATGTTAAATTGCATTGTTTTACAAATTATCAAACCAAAAAAGTTGTTTAGTATAATAATCTCTCTCTTTTGACAATTTACAAAACATAAGAGTGCTCTTACTTATACAAGTAAGATGCAATGCACTCTTAATCGATCATCTCCTCTTTTTAGAAATTAATCAAAATGGTATAAACAAAATCTTTATCAAATGAGCTCACCTTAATGTGGGCATAATGCTCCCCTTAGATTGAAGCATATAGCTCTCTCTCAATCAAAGCAAGGTGTAATCATGCAAAACATGAATACAAAGCACATATGATCAAACATATCATCAAATTGCAAGGCAAATATTAGCTACCACATAGTAAGGTAGAGTATATCACAAAACATTGTGATAAACCGATTACAAGTTTGTATTATTAGGAACATAATCAAAATTTGAAAAGAAAGATTTTTGCGAAAAACATTCATTTAAGAGGAGAATTCAAAAGAAAATCAAAGTATTCCTCATCTATTTCTTCTATCCCTCCAAACTCCTCTTTTTCATCTTTCTCTTCTCCAAAATCATCTTTCTCATCTTTCTTCTCTTCCTCAACTTCTTCTTCTTTATTTGCCCCGCTTGGCTCACCATCTATTGTGTCTCAACCACATTGGGAGGTACTTTCCAACCTTCAAATTCATAGATCCAATTAGCTTATAGTTGAAGATGAAAATCTCCAACTTTAGATAGACTGCTTTTCACCTTATCTATCCTTAGAGTCATCATATTTAATTCCTCATACAGGACCTCGAATAACACAAACTCCTTGGTCGTTCGTGAATATGTTGGAGAGGCCTACAATATCAAGTTGACTTGTCACATTGATGCAAGTGTCTAGAGGAGGTAACTTGGTTGCCTTGTGTTTGCTTTTCTAGATAGGGCCGGTACCCCTTTGGTCTCTCATATTGGTTCGATTTGGCTCCGAAAATTCGAATCTGCTTATTTTCTTATGATTCTTAGGAGTCCAATATGACCCCTTTAACTGTCATCCAATGCTAGGTATGACCGAGAGAAGGTTTGTCGATTCATCCATGTCATCCACATTTGTAAAGTCAACCCCACTATTTTTCAATATCTTGTAAAAAAAATGACCATAGGGTATGCTAGATTGCACATTACCATGAACGATTCTTCTCAAGTGGCTAAGTATAATAACAGAATGAGGAACTTCCATTCTTTGCACAACATGTGTTTGAGATAAAAAAAGGCAACCTTAGGTGGTGGGGCCCCCAAGCGCAAACACCATTCATTTCCATCTTTGTTTTTTTTGGACTTGGAAGTAAGAATATTGTTAATGAGGCAAAATAACAACCGGTGTAGAGATTGTAACTTTGTTACCGGAGGCTCATGATTTCCTCTATAACGGAACCATCTTAAGATCACTTACAGTTTCATTCTCCTTCCATGAAAGGGCCTTGTACGCATACACCTTATCACCCTCATTTTCAAAATCAAACATTTCACAAAAGGTATCAATGATGATCACCACCTCTTTTCCAAATAAGTAAGTGGAGACACCCCATGATTCATAAATAAATTTCATGTTGAAATAGATCAACTTACTCCTATATCCTTGTATTTCTCATCACACTCAACAAATTTTCCCATTGCCTAAAAACCAATGTAGTTCACCAACCTCTCATGCTCCCAAGTGGTAATACAATTGCTATCATTCAACTTAAAGAGACCATCTTGATACTTTTCTCTTGAAGAATTTATCCTTGAATGCCTTAAATTCCTCAAAATTCTTGAACAATTCCTTGTTCTCCTTCACCAATCTACCATGGTCACACCTCTTGGGGGAAGGCCACCTTGCTCTTAGGTTTTGCCTTGGACTTGGACTTGCTCTTGGTGGTTGATCCGATGGTGGAGATGACATCCTTCTTCTTGGCTCCTACAATGTTGGATTCGAAGTTTTGTTAATATTACCAAAAAAAAAATCTAGATTTTTTAGAACTCGTTTCTTTGCTATGCTCCAAAATTGATTTTTTAAGTGAATATTGACTCAATTCTAGTTCATGGTTTGGTAGTCTACAAGACATACCATACTTTTATTTTTCTCCCCCTCAATTTGATAATTATTTGAGAAAAAAAAAATTAAATTGCTTAACAATTTAGTTATTCCACTTATACTAGCATTGATAGTCAAGTTATCCAACGCATGAATTGATTTTGTGTATTTACCTTTTCTTATTATACAATTGTTTGTCACATGTTCTAAAATTTCACAAAATGTACACAAGTTGTTTATTTTTTTACTTTCATTTTCAATTTTATTTGTGTTATTTGTTTTTCTAAATTGAGAATGTTTGTACACTCTTTTGTTATTCAAGTTCAATTTATTATTATTATTATTATTATTATTATTATTATTATTATTATTATTATTATTATTATTATTATTATACTTTTTATAATATGATCTCATGTTTCTATTTTTGTTAATTGGTTGGAACTTATTGAAATTGTCTGTTCTAAACTAATCTATTTTGTTGTAATTTTTTACTTCATAAAAATATCCATTTGATGCTTTATAATATAGTTTCTTATACCTATTTGTTTAATTTATCATTTATCTTGGTAACATTTATATTTCTACCATTGTTGTTTTGAAATCTGCCAAACATTTTATAGCTAGGTAAGAAGAAGTTTCAAACGAGAAGAAGTTTGGCAAAACAAATATAATTTCTTGTTGGATCGTGACTTCCTTTCAAACGAGATGTTTGAAAAGAAGTTTGGCAAATTGAATATCGGAAGGTTCGTAAAATATTGGGTTCCAAGTTCTCTTACAAGACAAATGGACAACTTATGCAAAAAGAAATCACATAGCATGACCTCTAACAAATAATAATAATAATAATAATAATTATTATTATAATAATAATAATAATAATAATAATAATAATAATAAATGCATGCATATATAATATAGATGTATATATACTCTTGTGTAAGCGTATATTCACATGTATTTTTAAAATAAATTTAAAATAAAACATGTGTGAAAATATACCTATATATCAATAAATATAATGAACAAATGATGAAAGGATAATAAACAAGTAGAAAATTTGGAATTTTCAAACCAAAAAGTATATTGAGTTTACAAAATTCCGCCCAAAATTTTAAATAAAATAAATAAATAATTCAAATTATCAAGCACTCACCTCTTCTACATTTTCAAATAAATAAATAAAACCAAATATCCTCAAAACAAATTAAATAGCATAAAGCATCTAAATGAGTTGGTATACTTCAAATATCCTTTTCTAGACAACACGACTCGACCATGCATCAACCACGCATCGACCACTTATTAATTATAGGTGTTGAGAACTGAAATAACTTCTCGGATAAATAATGATAGGAGCTTGCACCTGACCAGTATCATCGAACTTCAGAACCTCATTGGTAGAAATTTAAATGACCTGAGCGCCTGCGCATCCCAATTTCCAAGCTTGCGTGCGTTGTGGGTGACATGTTCTCATTTTTGTCTTTCGAAGAAGCCTCGATTCACATGCAATCGAGGAAGCGAAAAATGTCTTTTTCTCGTTGTGGGTGACATGCTCTATATCATGTTATATGTTCATATGTTTAATTTGAAATGTTTATGATCATATAATCAGTTTAATGATATATATTGGCTAGCAAATCTGAGACTAGACACAATTTATAAACATTAAAAAAATAAAGACCTAAGTCGACGATTTTGTATTAAATAACTGTTGTCTTTGAACTCTATGGCAATAATTATTTACTAATAACCACTTCCTTAAGTCTCAATGACAACGGTTATTTACTAATAACCGTAGCGTTATATTAAATCACTATTTCTCTATGGCACAACTGTATGCTAACAGTTATTTATACAATTTAACAACTTCATAAATAACAACGGGCGCATAATTGTTGGACAAGATGATTTTTAACCGTTGGAAGATTCTCTTTCTGTGGTAGTGATTTGAATTGAATTTATGATGAATGAAAATGTTGACAATCTGAAAAGGTTAAAATTGATTTTTTTTTTATGGTGTCTTGGTTTTTAGATTGAAGTTTATTAGTCAAAGAAGTTAACAACCGTGAAAACGTTAAAATTGAATTTTGTTTATTCTACTGTAGACATTACTAGGAAAGTGATGGACTAGTCTTGAAACTGAAACACGGAGAAAATTAAAACTTGGATTTAAATAACTACGTATGGAAATTTCAAGTCTGCTAAGATTTCTCAGAAATGTCTGTTTTAGTGTAAATATATCATTTTCAGTTCACAACCAAATATGTTAAATAATACTTATTTGGATAATGTTTCGTAGATACCACATTTGATATCAACAATTGATATCGATTTTATTATGCACATTTAGTTGAGTTATAATATACATTATTTGAGTTATTATGCATGTTATACCATAACTATTTCAGTACAAAAAATAATATGTATAACTATTTCATTACAGAAAATAACATGCATAACAACTCAAATAATGTGCATTATAACTCAACTCTAAATGTGCATAACAAAATCGGTATCAATAGTTGGTATCAAATATGGTATCTAGAAACATTATCCAAATAAGTATTATTTAACATATTTGGTTGTGAACTGAAAATGATATATATTAAAAAATAAGACAAAATATGGTATCTGAGCATCAAAGAAGTTAATATGAACACTCCACATGTTTGTCTTAACACTAGAAATATATTAAAAAATAAGACAAAATAAGAATAAAACAAAAAACACTATCAGAATTTTGGTTTTTAACATGGTTAGATATGTTTTTTGTGTGACAAAAACACTTCCATGAAAATAAATTTTTTTGCTTGTATTTAACACGAGAGGTTATGGACTGAAAACAATTTCCTTCCACAAAAATAATTTTTGTTTCCACACAAATATTTCTCTCTCTTACACGGAAAATCTCTATCTACGAAAATACTTCAATTTTCTTAGTGAAAAAATTTCCTCCAAAGCTTCACAGAACTATACTCTCTCTCTTCCATGAAAAAACTCTACTCACGAAACCTCCAAATTTGTTAGTGGAAAATTCTCTCCAAAACTTCACAAAACTATACTCCAACTGTGTCGAACAAATTATAAACCAGAAACAGAGGGGAATTAATATCTATTTTATTTGATATAGTGGTCGACAAAGATGAGGAAAATGTGAAAAAGGTTAAAATTGATTTTTCTTTTGTTTTTGCTGTGTTGGTTTTCTTTCCGTGATAGAGATGAGGATCTATATCGCTCACATCTAATTTGGTTAAAATTAATTTAAATGAAGACTATGATGTATTAATTGGTTTTAAATTGAAGTTTAGTAATCAATGAAGCTGACAACAATGAAAAATGTTAAAATAAAAAAATATTCTGTAGTAAACAAAAATAAAGCAAATTGATGAACTAGTCTTTTTTTTATTTTTTTTCTCAACAAGTGTTTGTTTCTAGTGTATATACAATATATCTGTAATGGAACATGATCTCGTGCTGCGCGGGACGGTGTAGCACAGTATCTGAACCGTCCGATTTTTATTGATTGCATCAAGATTCGTGCCACAGTATAAAGACTCCCTGATTTCCATCTCTGACGGTCGATTGCGAAATTGACGGTTGATCCGGACCGTTCATTTGCTGTAGCGCGCTACTGCGCTACAGCAGATTCGGGGGCATCTGTAATGTAGCGCGCTACTGCAGATTCGGGTGCATCTGTAATAGGATGTTTTTTTCCATTTGCGTGATAGAGATTTGCTAATATCTAGTTTGTTAGAAAGAGAGAGGAAATTGAGATAGAGATAGTCAGATAGTATCATGTTTGATTCTGGTACTAGTAATTAGCATACTAGTCGTATACAGTAACAGTAGTGATAGCGAGAAAAGTTGATCCGAATCTGCTGTAGCGCAGTAGCGCGCTATAGCAGATGAACGGTTCGAATCGACCGTCGATTTTCCGATCGACCGTCAGCGATGAAAATTAGAGGGGATTTTATACTTTGACACGAATCTTGATACAATTAGTGAAAATCAGACGGTCTAGGTGCTGCACGGAGCTACAACACCAAATCTGTTTTTGAGAAAAGTTGGAGCAAGAAGTGGTTGGAAATAGATGAATTGAGACGGTGCTAGCTGGTTCAAAGTTTCGCTTTCGCTTTCGCTTACGATTGATTATCCTTTTGGTGTTCATCATTGAAATTTTGACATTGCCATCAGAATTATAGTGCTCCCTTTCAGGTTCTAATTCATAATTATAGCGTTGTGAATGTTTTCCGCCATTAATTTTGTGATTTGTGTTCTTAATTTTTTTTTATTCAAAACTTACAATATACACTCACAAATAAATAAAATAATGAATTAAAATTTGCAAAATATTCTAAGGTAAATTTAAAATAATATATATTTCTTTTTTGTTGAGAAGAAAATAATATATACTAAAGGAGAGCGACTCTTGTACTTCCTCGGAATAATTTTCAAAAAAGTAAACTTTTCAAACAAATGAGGACATAAATGTTACAATGTACTTTATATCTAAATAATTATATTGGGCATTTAGAAAAGTATTACATGATGAAAAGTATTATATTAAGGACAACTACACTAAACCACATGAAGAAGTATATTACATTAGTTGTACTATAAATATCTTTGGTAATCAAATTTTTAGTTATGCATTTTTATGGATGCAAATTAGTTGATCTAGTTATTTCTGCACCATAAATTATTGAAGTTATTTTTCATCTATCTAAAATAGCAAAAAAAATCTTATAAAAAGAAAAATATAGTTTTCAAAGAGATTTCAATATGAATATTATGTTAAAGAGTTTTATCGACTCTCTAATTATGAAATTCGAAATACGAATATGAAGTATAAGAAGTATAAAAGATTTTGTAATTTGGAAAACACCATAGCTCTCTATATAAGTATAATATATTATTAGGCTATTGTATTTTGTCAAACACTATTGCAATTGTGGTTTGCACATTGGTAATCCCAAACAATCAAATTAAACTGTTGACCATAATTTACATATTGAAATTTAATCGGAGACTCAATCATATATATTTTAAATCTTTTTATTGTGGTTTTTAGCGACGAAAATCTACTTAGAAACTAATTTTTTTATTTTTCAACCCATTTATTACTTCTTTTAGAGTTGAAAAATTCATTGATCTAAAAATTTACATACTTCTCCAATTTAAAGATCCGAAAACCAACACACGAATTTTTTTTTTTAACCTTTTCGCGATTGTCAACATCTTTAATTCACCATAACTTAAACTCAGTTCAAATAACATATCTACGCGCATCATTTTAGTACCATTCTCGGCATGCCATCGATTTCTTTCTTTGCACCCATTGTCAATAAAAGTTCGCGTACCGTTTCTTCGAAAATGACTGAGATACACTGAGAAGAAATCCGTCGACGGTTAAAAATCATCTTGTTCAACGATTTTGCAATCGTTGGCTCTAAAGAGTTGGTAAAGAGTATAAAAAATCGTTGACATATGAGTATTGCTAAGGAGAAATAATAATTTAATATCTCGAATAAGGCAACGCTTATTAGTAAATAACCATTATCATGAAGATCGAAGGCAAAGGTTATTAGTAATTAGAAGGCATTGTTCTCTCTAGGTTGCTCTCCTCTCTCGTTCCCAGGCAGAAAAAAAGAGTAAAAAAAAACCTGAAACTCTAGGTGGGGGAGGCCGACGGTGCCGCCTCCCCGAGCTCCTCCCTCTTCTCCCTCTACTCCTCTACTACTTCCTCTCCTCTTCCTCCTCCAGAAATTCAACCAAGCCGTCCCCTACCGCGTCGTCACCGCCTCCAACGACCCCAACCACTGCCTCGCCTCAGCGATGAACGAATCACTGCCCTGCCCTCCAACGCGCCTCAGCGACAAACGACCCTAACCAGATCCATATATGGAGCTCTGACAGCGCCCTTTGCCTCAGCTACGCACGATCACCGTCTCCACGACTCTGCTCTCCCACTGACAGGCGACGAATCAAACACCAGGTCTAGATCTCGAGCGTTCAGACCTGGAGCCGGATCTGGTGGGCCCCAACCCTCCTCCATCAAGTCCAAATCTCGAGCTCCCTTCACCGACGACGCGACTGCCTCGGTCTGTGACAACACACCACTACAGCGACAACGACTCCCTCCACCACGACGATTACTTGCTTGAGCTCAAGATCCAAGCAAGTATGAGCTGGTCCTGTTGTTGCCATGCTTCATAAGCTGGATTGATGCTTTGAACACCAGCTGTGCCAGTGTGGAACTGCTCAGGTGGAGGTTTAGATCCATCGATGTAGCCGACAAGGCCATGACCTTGCAAGACTGGGACAATTTGAGATCTCCAGATCAGGAAGTTTTCAGAATCGAGAGGTGTGCGAACATGATGTGAGATTTGAATAGACACAGCAGTTGATTGAACTGCAATTGGAAGCGGGGTAGAAGGAGGATTTGCCATTGGTGAAGAGCTTGAGCTCCTTTGTTGTGCTCTGATACCAAAAAGATAATCAGAGATGTAAATTGTGAAGAGTATTTTATTATCTCACACTCTGATACAATGAGTGTGACCATCTATTTATAATAGAGAGGGTCGATTACAACTCAGTACTAACTGGAACAGCTAGCTGCATTAAATGCTACATTAAATGTTTGAACAGTAATAACTAACTGAAACAGAACTAACTAATCTGAAACCGAAACGCTGTCGCCTCCATTTCCTCGAACACTGGATACATCCAGTGATTCGATAGCTGATCCCTTAACATAAACAAAAATAAAGCAAATTGATGAACTAGTCTTGAAAGTGAAACCTCATATACGGAGAAAATTAAAACTTTCATTTAAATAACTATCTCTATTTAAAAAGTAGGAAAATTCAAGTCCTCTAAATTTTCTCAGGTAAGGTTTGTTTTTCCTGATATCTTGCTGCCGTGGTATCTCCTCTGTCTCGTCTACAAGTCCACTTTTTTTATTTTTTCTCAACAAGTGTTTGTTTCTAATGTATATACAATGTATCTGTAATACTGTAATAGGATGTTTTTCTCATTTGCGTGATAGAGATTTGCTAATATCTAGTTTGTTAGAAAGAGAGAGGAAATTGAGATAGCGATAGTATCATGTTTGATTCTGGTACTAGTAATTAGCATACTAGTCGTATACAGTAACAGTAGTGATAGCGAGAAAAGTGGACTCGAATCTGCTGTAGCACAGTAGCGCGCTATAGCAGATGGACGGTTCGGATCGATCGTCAATTTTCCGATCGACCGTCGGCGATGAAAATCAGGAGGGTTTTATAATTTGGCACGAATCTTGATGCAATCAGTGAAAATCGGACGGTCCAGATGCTGCGCTACACCATCCCGCACAGCACCAAATCTGTTTTCGAGAAAAGTTGGAGCGAGAAGTGGTTGGAAATAGATGAATTGAGACGGTGCTAGCTGGTTCAAAGTTTCGCTTTCGCTTTCGCTTACGATTGATTATCCTTTTGGTGTTCATCATTGAAATTTTGACATTGCCATAAGAACTATAGTGCTCTCTTTCAGGTTCTAATTCATAATTATAGCGTTGTGAATGTTTTCCGCCATTAATTTTGTGATTTGTGTTCTTAATTTTTATTATTCAAGACTTACATTATACACTCGCAAATAAATAAAATGATGAATTAAAATTTGCAAAATATTCTACGGTAAATTTAAAATAATATAAATTTCTTTTTTGTTGAGAAGAAAATAATTATATACTAAAGGAGAGCAACTCTTGTACTTTCTCGAAACAATTTTCAAGAAAGTAGACTTTTCAAACAAATGAGGACATAAATGTTACAATGTACTTTATATCTAAATAAATTATACTTGGCATTTGGAAAAGTATTACATGATGAAAAGTATTACATTAAGGACAATTACATTATTAAACCACATGAAGAAGTATATTACATTAGTTGTACTATAAATATCTTTGGTGATCAAATTTTTGGTTATGTATTTTTTATGGATGCAAATTCGTTGATCTAGCTATTTCTGCACCATAAATTATTGTAGTTATTTTTCATCCATCTGAAATAGCAAAAAAAATCTTATAAAAAGCAAAATATAGTTTTCAAAGAGATTTCAATATGAATGTTAGGTTAAAGAGTTTTATCGACTCTCTAATTATGAAATTCGAAATACGAATATAAAGTATAAGAAGTATAAAAGATTTTGTAATTTGGAAAACACCATAGCCCTCTATATAAGTATAATATATTATTAGGCTACTGTATTTTGTCAAACAATATTGCAGTGGTGCTTTGCACATTGGTAATCCCAAACAATCAATTTAAAATGTTGACCATGATCTACATATTGAAATTAATCGGAGACTCAATTATATATATTTTAAATCTTTCTATTGTCGTTTTTAGCGACGAAAATCTACTTAGAAACTAATTTTTTTTTTCAACCCATTCATTACTTCTTTTAGAGTTGATAAATTCATTGATCTAAAAATTTACATACTTCTCCAATTTAAAGATCTGAAAACCAACACACGAAAAAACAATTTTAACCTTTTCGCGATTGTCAACATCTTTAATTCACCATAACTTAAATTCAGTTCAAATAACATATCTACGCGCATCATTTTAGTACCATTCTCGGCATGCCATAGATTTTCTTTCTTTGCACCCATTGTCAATAAAAAGTTCACGTACCGTTTCTTCGAAAATGATTGAGATACACTAAGAAGAAATGCGTCAACGGTTAAAAATCATCTTGTTCAACGATTTTGCAATTGTTGGTGTCTAAAGAGTTGGTAAAGATTATAAAAAATCGTTGACATATGAGTATTGCTGAAGAGAAATAATAATTTATCATGAAGATCGAAGGCAAAGATTATTAGTAATTAGAAGGCATTGTTCTCTCTAGGTTGCTCTCCTCTCTCGTTCCCAGGCAGAAAAAAAAGAGTAAAAAACAACTTGAAACTCTAGGTGGGGGAGGCCGACGGTGCCGCCTCCTCGAGCTCCTCCCTCTACTCCTCTACTACTTCCTCTCCTCTTCCCCCTCTAGAAATTCAACCAAGTCGTCCCCTATCGCGTCGTTGTCGCCTCCAGCGACCCCAACCACTGCCTCGCCTCAGCGATGAACGAATCACTGCCCTGCCCTCCAACGCGCCTCAACGACAAACGACCCTAACCAAATCCAAATATGGAGCTCTGACAGCGCCCCTCGCCTCAGCTACGTGCGATCACCGTCTTCGGGACTCCGCTCTCCCACCGACCGGCGATGAATCAAACACCAGGTCTAGATCTCGAGCTCAAGCTCCCCTTCATCGACGATGCGACTGCCTCGGTCTGTGACAACGCACCACTACAGCGACAACGACTCCCTCCACCACGACGATTACCGACGAGCACCGACGATGATAGTCACGACAACCTCCTCAGCGACGATGACGGCTGTAGCAGAGTACTCACTCCGGCAACCACGACAATGGTTGCTGCTTGTATTTCAATTTTTTTGTTTTATCTTTATTTTGAAATTTTCTTCTCTCTCTTTTTCTTTCTTTTTCACCCTTGTAAGTATTTCTTCCATTTTAATGGAAAATTGGTAGACATTGTGCCTTCCTTAAAAAAAGATTATTAGTAAATAAACGTTGCCATAGATTTCTAAGGCAACAATTATTTAATAAATATTTTTTGTCATAGATTTTTATTTTTTTTAATGTTTATAAATGGAGGCTAGCTCCACATTTGCTAGCCAATATGTACCAATAAACTGGTTATACAATCACAGAGATATTTATTAAAATATATAAACATATAACATGATTTTCATTATAAAAATTGTCTCATAAACTGATTATATATATCATAAAGAAGGAAAAAGAAATGAAATGAAAATAAAATACCTAACTAGAAAAAAAAATACTAAAAAAATATAATTAGCACAAAATAGATAGCATATTTTCTTGTATCTTTCTTGTCTCCAGAAGTATTAGATTTATTGAGAGCAGACCTCCGTAAAGTTGTTCCAAAAAAGTTTCTGAAACAACTTTAAGGAGAACTTCTTGCAATACGTTCAGCTGGGGATTTTTTAAGAAATTCAGAATAGGAGAGAGAACGGTGTGGATAGTGGAGCTCCTTAAAGGAACTAGAAGTTCGAAAACCAAGGCCACACGAGTTGTATCTATATAGTTATAGCTGGTGTGGTCTTGGTGGCTGAACTTCTGGATCTTTCCTTTCCTCCAGAAGTGCCAGCATTAAGGCGAGCATAACGATATCTACTCGCAATAATGCTGACACTTCTATAGGGAAGGAATTGTATAACATATTTATCATGATTTCAAACAATAAAGTAGTCCAAATACATTCAATATTTGTTATCTTAGAAATAAATGATTTACAATGATACAAATGCGGGATCTTCTATTAAGTTTTTATATATCAGGAAATTGAACTATTGGTTAGACTTGATGAATTGAATGCTTAGGTGAAATAACTTTGGATGCATCAAGTATCTTTACATGAAATGTCATCGAGAAACTTGTTGAGTATATTCGACACTTGAGATGACTAACATCAAGCACCTGGAGCTATGACAACAGTTATTTTAAAAATTGTTGCCTTAGAATTTTTTTTAAATTAATGTGAAAATAAAAGACAACGATTATTTAAAATAATCGATCGTTGGTTTATCCTTAGAGATTTTTTTTTTACACTTCGACAATCGATTTTTAATAATTTATTGAATAATTATTATTTATTAGTGTTGCTAAATCTCCTTTTTTAGATAGTGTACTCTTATTTTTAATAAGATTCATATTAAACTTTATCTTAACAACCATTTTAACAACATTACAACAGGTACGTCCCATTCCCTTTTCTCTTCTCCTTATCCGTGAAAGCTGCCACCTTTTGTCTTCTCTTAATAATTAACTGTTCAACAGTTCAATTAACAAAGGAAAATATGAAAGGCCACATGTTCGATACTCTGGAGAAGACTTTTGAGGAATGAGATATTCTACCCCACAGTAAAAATATTGTACGTACTACGCAGTAAATAGCACACTACAGTAAAAATACTATTTATAACAACTATAGTCAAACATGTTCAATTTTTTATATATAGAGGATTAGACTCATCGATCTCACTTGGGAGAACTATCCTCACTCTCTCATTAGCTAGTTGTATTTCCATATTGGAAATTTGAAATTTTCATGATGGCCAAAGCAAGGTACGCATTAACTATAAGCTCAATATAAGCTTCTGATTCATTCATGTATTCGCTCCTCTCTAGTCTCTACAAATTAAGCCCCTTGGAAACTGTTTTAACTTTTGATCTTAATCTCAGCCGTCCATTTATGATAATCAACCCCATGAGGACGGTAGCCAACATCTATACCAAAATTAATTCAAACAACATGACACATACACACACACATGTTTCGTAAATCGTAATTATGTACTTTTTTTATTTTTTTCCTTTTGCTGGTTTTCCAGATTAGAAGGCAAGGTCGCCATAATCACTGGTGCAGCAAGCGGCATTGGTGAAGCAACCGCTAGGCTATTTGCATCCCATGGTGCAACGGTCGTCATCGTTGATATCCAGGATGAGATGGGCACGGAAGTCGCAGCCTCGATCGGTTCTGACAAATGCAGCTACGTGCACTGTGATGTGACCGATGAAGCACAGGTGGAAAGTGCAGTGAATTACGCTGTTTCCAAATACGGCCATCTAGATGTCATGTACAGCAATGCCGGGATTTGTCTTCGGATTGCCTCGATACTTGAACTAGACCTCTGTGACTTTGATAAGGTTATGTCGGTGAATGTCAGGGGTGCTGCAGCTGCACTGAAGCATGCAGGTCGTGCGATGGTGGCCGCGGGCATTAGAGGGTCCATCATCTGCACGGCTAGCGTGGCCGCTTGCCAAGGTGGGAACGGACTCGCTGCATATGTCACATCAAAACACGCTGTTCTTGGACTGGTCCGGGCAGCCGCTGCAGACCTTGGCCGACATGGTATCAGGGTGAATTGCGTGTCACCCAGTGGAGTCGGCACACCCATGACTTGCGGTGGCATGAGGATGAGTCCGGAGGAGGTGGAGCAGATCTCTGCTGCCCTGTGTAACTTGAAGGGTGCGGTGCTAAAGCCCGGCCACGTCGCGGCGGCCGCGCTATTTTTGGCATCAGACGAATCTGAAATAATTAGTGGGCATAATTTGGTCATTGATGGTGGTAATACTGTTATCAATGGTTCCGCGATGCAAATGGTTGAGCAGGTAAGTACTGAGACTTGATTACAGTGGAGGTTTATTTTGGTGCTTTTTTTTTCTTTTTTCTTTTTTCTTTTTCTATTTCTTTTTCTGTTATGGTAAAGCCTTGTATGTGTTTGGGGTATGGTGCAAATAAAATGGTGGATCGACACCTGACCTGCTGCTACAGTGATATTAGGGCTATTTTGTTTTTCTATTTTATTTGCTATTTTCTGGCCCCACAGTCGGTCTCTCGTTGAGAAACTACGCCAGAAAATTTGAATTTGTACCACGGTAGCCATGTGACTCCAACACGGTACCGTTGGTGAATAGTGTATGTCCGTGGCAGGGGTTGGAATGAATATTTTGTTTTTTTATTGATGATTAAGGTTTGTGTCGCCTTCATGAAGTGGGCCCTGAACTCATGGTCCATGAATACGATTGTCTGTCATTTACTCTTCGTCCGTTGAATCGCAAAATGTATCGTATTGGTACTGGCTGCATGACGTCACTCCGTCTCTACTAGCCGCATGACGCCGCTCTACGGCTGCATGTCGCATGAAGCCCCATGATGCTGCTCTGCTGCTGCAAGCCGCATGACGCCTCTCCGCCGCTCCTCCGCTGATGCCTCTTCGTCGATGCAAGCCGCACGACGTCGCTGCCACGCTGCAAGCCGCACATCGTCGCTCGTCCTCTACAAGCTGCACGACGCCGCTTCTCTGCTTTCGCGACACGAAGCCCCATTAGCCCTGCAAGCCGCACGACGTCGCTACGCCGCTGCAAGCTGCACGACGCTCCTGCAAGTCGTGTGACGCCACTCCGCTCCTATAATCTACATGACACCACTCTGCCGCTACACGTCCCAAGACGACGCTCCGTCGCTTTACGCCTCATGTCGCATGACGTCGCTCCGCCGCTGTGTACTCTACCGCCTCACGCTTCACACTCCAAGCCGCATGATGCCGTTGTAAGTCGCGTGACACCGCTCAGCTGCATGACGCCGCATGAAACCGGATGATACCGAATGACACACCTGCAGATCACATGACGCCGCTCCGCCGATTTATGAAAAAAATATTTAACTATTTTTTTTCTACTACACAATTTTCTTCTGTTGGTGTGCACGCGTACTATTAGTAAGACGCAAATAGAGCGAAAGTGATGTATGAATTTTTGTTTTAACTCATGGATGTCAGTATGCCACTAATTCTGGAACCACTGACATTTCTGTATTGTGGTTTGTGAATCAACTTTTAAAAAGCACGTGAAAACTTACATGGATGCAGTACGTTCATTTAGTTATTCCTTTTCAGATTGGATAAGTTAGTAAATTTTTAATTGTTTTATTACGGTGAAATAAAAGTATTTAAAGATCAATAAAATTGAATGAAATTTGCAATATATACACTAGTTTAATGATCTTTTGTATGACATTTGAAACACAATCATGCTGTAAATCTAAAACTATGTTTATTACAAAATTTATTGTCACAGTTATCAGGATAAATAGGTATTATTATTTTTTTACTCCAACAAAACGTGGACTCTGGAAGCAAGAAAGAAATTGCGGGACTTGAATGCACAATGTGCTATACTGCTATTTCCTTAACTAAATTAGGTTGCAGCACAACAATGTGCTATACAGCGTTTTCTCTATAGTGGAGTTATTTTTGGGACTTTGCTTCGAAACAATTGTTAAAATTAGTAAATTTGAGAATAAAATTGTAGAGTAAATCTATTGTCCCCTCTCGCCTCCCCCCTCTATTGCAAACTGTGAACTATAAATTACCTATCGGACTTGAAAAAGGGCAAAGCATTTCGTTGACCGATCAAATGCTCCGCGCCTATTTTAGCAAAGGAAAAGAATTAACATGACGATCAATGCTTGTGTGAAGCAATGTAATTCAGACAAAACAATGCAAACGACAGGAAAGCAAAGAGAGAGCAAAATACATGACTAGAAACCAAAAATTCACCAACAGTCAATGGTCAATTAAATTCCAAGAAGCTTGTAATCCTACGGTTCCTACCCATGAAGAATTCCTTTATAGACAGAAGATCAGGAAGTCATTTCAGCGCTCGTCCTTATAAACTAGTAAATGAAAGAACTCTGATAGTAGGAAGGATACACGAGATTTGCACCCCCGGGTTTCTTTGGCTTGGGAATGAATGAGCGACACATTGCACTGAACTGATATGTACCCTTCTCCAAACGCCCCTTAATTAGCTCAATGATCAGGCTCCTTGACCCGGAAGATTTCGAACTGCAGATTCGCGAACTATAGGATAGAGATCCGATGGCCAAGTATGCACAAGTTCAAGACATGCTATTTGGCGACAAAGAACTATCAAGAGAAATAATTCGGTTGATGTCAGGCGCATGACATATGGATCCATAACTGAGAGATTCCGCAACAGTGACTCGCCACATGGAACGATACACAGAAAGAAGAGGAACGTTTGATTCAGTTAAGGGATCTGAGGCGCAATAGCAATAGCAATAACAATTATTTGCATTCTCTTCATATTTCTTCCTATAATTTATTGGTGTGATTTCGCAAGTTTTTACATTAGAACAAGCAAGTCTCTATATTGTGACAATCAATTCTTCATGTTACAACAAGCAAATCTTTATATTAAAAAACGAAACAAAATCACTGCAAAATTGAAACATACGAGTCTTTATATTAGAACAATCAACTTTCTATATTGTGACAAGCAAATCTTTATATTAGAACAAACAAGTCTTTGTATTTATAAATGCAGCAAAATTACTGCGAAATTGGAACCTTGAAGTCTTTATATTAGAACAAACAAGTCTCTATACTGTAACAATCAAGTCTTTATATTATAACAAGCAAATCTTTATATTTAAAACTGCTGCAAAAAGTGCAGTCAAATTGAATTAAAATACATAATTTTTATGTAATATAAAGACTTGGACGCGCAACTATTAAGACTCCATATGATTTATATAAAGACTTGGACGCGCGAAGCGTTAATTTGCAATAAATTACATCCAAATTGGAGCAAAAATGCAGCAAATTGAAGCAACGTACATCAAAGTTACGGCAAATTGCAGCGAAATTGTAATAAAATTGTTGCAAAATTGAATTAATGTGCAGTTTTTATGTAATATAAAGACTTGGACACACAACAATTAAGACTTCGTATGATTTATATAAAGACTTTGACGCGCAGCATTAATTTCATTCTCAAGAATGGAAATTAGTCCTTCTAATGGAGTTAGTTCTAGGGGTTGTTAAGAAGATTTTTGTCTTGTAGTGGGGGACGTGTAAGGGGGACGGTTAAGACATTTTTGGAATGAATTAATAACAGAAACTCATTAATTAGCTATTTAATGATTGAGTTAGTTAGGGGGACATTTAAGGGGGACATATAAGTGGGGACTGTTAGCAGCTCCCAAAATTGTATTGTTGAACTATAAAAATATAGTAAAAATGACACAATTATTTATGCAAAAATATGGAGAATTATATAACACTACAATAGAAAAGGGCTTTAGTGCTGTCTAATTATCACCGGATCTTAATGATGTCCGGAATTAAAAACACCCGGTGGTATTAACCCTGGTTATTACCTAAAAAACCAGTAATAAAAGAGCATACCTTTTGAAAAAAATTAATATTTTTAATTTAATGCCAGTTTTTAATAAAAAACTTTTGAAAAAAATAATAATTTTATCACCGATTGCGTCTTAAAATCCCGTGATAAAAGTAACTTTTATCACCGATTATTAACTAACAATCGGTGATAAAAGTTTTATCACCGAATTTTTTAAATAAGCCGGCATTATAAATTCGAATTTAGAAAATTCGCGTTCCAGCTCATTTTTCTGTCTCTCCCTCCTCTCTATCTCCCCCGTCTCTCTATATATACCTCCTTTACCTTCCTCCTCTTTATCTCCATATTGACCATTGTATTCTTATTTTTCTTCGTAAAAAAATGATGAAATTTGAAGAGAGGGGTTCGGAGAAGCGACGGATCGCCATTTTATTCTCTCAATATCAGATGCAAACGTCGGTTCTTCTCTTCTCTGTATTCTTGTTCTATTTTATTTCTTATTTTTGTTTTCTTATTTTTTTGTTGTCTTTTATTTATTATTTTTTTTTGTTCTATTTTATTTTTTATTTACTTCTGTTTTTGTGTTTTATTTATTTCTCTCTCTTTTCTGTTTTTTCTTCTACTTATTTACTTCTAATATTTTGTTTTCTTATTTTTAAATTAAATTTGAATTTGAATTTTCGAGGTGATTTGACAGCTGTCAAAAGTTGTACGTTCTGCAACCGGCTATCAAGTTGCGGAACGTACAACTTTTTTTTACTTTTATCACCGATTTTTTACTAATAACAGGTGATAAAAGTCAAGATTTTATCCCCGATTATTAATACTTTTAGTGCCCCCTCTACTACACCGGAAGAAAAAACTGGCAGAAAATGTCATAAAAAAAACCGAGAATAATGTCATTTTTTGTAGTAGTGTAAAAGAGTCTATCACTTCATAAAAATTATAATACCTTAGCACACAACAAATCACTTTTAAATAAGTTAAGCGAAGCCAGCATACATTTGCAAATGACTTTGTAGTTCAACCAGTAGCTATTTTTTTTATAGAATGACTTCAATGAGATAAGGAACTCAAGCTTTCATGAGTATAAAGATGAAAATTTCGTTATAAGAAATATTAGTGATAAATGTAAGGAATTTGGGGAACTTGTATATAAAAAAAGCAAGCGTACATTAGAATCGCACAAAAAAATTGCATTTTTTTATTGTTGGTAGAACGGTTGCATCAAATTGCAAGACTTTGAAAAAATGACTACAACAATTTTGTTATGTTACGATTAACTAATTTCCCTCAAATTAAAATGATGAATAAATATTGCAAAATTTTCCACGGTAAATTTGACGTGATTGCAAATTTAAAATAATATATATTTCTTTTTTGCAGAAAAGAAAATAATATATACTAAAGGAACAATTTTCAAGAAAATAGACTTCTCAAACAAATGAGGACATAAATGTTACAATGTACTTTATATCTAAATAAATTACACTGGGCATCTGGAAACGTATTACAGGATGAAAAGTATTATATTAATTAAGGACAACTACACTAAATCATATGAAGAAGTATATTACATTAGTTGTACTATAAATATCTTTGGTAATCAAATTTTTGGTTATGCATTTTTTATAGATGCAAATTCATTGATCTAGCTATTTGTGCACCATAAAATTTTGTAGTTATTTTTCATCCATCTAAAATAGCAAAAAAATCTTAACCAACATCTTCCCTTTGGCAAAAAGTCATAAGAATACTTTAATTTTTAATACAACTTTAAGTGACCAGATTAAATAGAAAGATCTATCTTGCACCCCTCAATCTAACAGCCAATTATATATCTCTTGTATTTTCACTATGCCAGGTGAGTTACCTTGCCATCTTACAATATCTGTCTCCTCATTTATCCTAAGAAAAGTGTCTACCTTGCATTTCAATATGTCTAATTGGTTTCTTTGCACAATAGACAGTTGTCTCATGAATATCAGATTCTCCACACCTACATTCATTACATCTGGTACCAAAATATTCTTATCAGTAGCTATTTGAAAGAGGCTATTAAATTATATTCTGCGAGGACAATTATCACACCAATTATCTAACCAAAAACTAGTATTCAACCCATCGCCCACTATTACATTCTTGTTGATCAACACAATTTGTTCAAACTGTTGAATGTTTTTCCAAAAAGGAGGCCATTTGGTTCTATTACTTGTTCCATTGTATTTCAACAGTAAAATATCTTTCCACAATCCTGTATAATCAGAATATTTGAGTTTCCACATCCATTTGCACATGAGAGATATATACATTTCTTTTAAATTCAACACTTCTAGCCCTCCCAAATCCTTTGATCTACATACCTCTTTCCAATTGCACAATCTATATTTCTTTTATTTTCATTATTCCACAAAAGATTTCTTCTTATACAATCTAATTTCTTCATCACAACCACTGATATGCATTGACATCATGTAAATAGGCAAGGAGGACAAAATACTGTTGATTAAAACTATCTTCCCCCCATTGAAAAAAACAACCCTTTCAAACCTTGTAACTTGATTTGAAAATTTTCAATTATTGGATCCCAATCCCTGATTTTTTGATTTTTTTTTCAATGAATTGATATTCCAAGTTATCTTAAAGGCCAGTGTTCTTGTGCACCCAAATATTTTTGCCAACTGTTTAGCTCTATCATTATCAATATTTATTAGGTACAATTCACATTTATTGAAATTCACCTTCATTCTTGAAGCTGTCTCATAGGCAATAAACACCCATTTAAGCACTTCCATCAATTATTTATGCAAAGCTATGGAGAATTATATAAAGAGTCTATCACTTTGTAAAAATTATAATACCTTAGCACACAACAAATGCACTTTTAAAATATGTAAAGTGAAGCGAGCATACATTGGCAAATGACTTTGTACTTCAACTGGTAGCTAATTAGAATGACTTCAATGAAATCAATTGATTGAAGCCTTCATGGGCATAAAGATGAAAATTTCGTTAATAAGAAATATTTAGTAATGGATGTAAGAAGTTTTGGAAACTCTTATATAAAAAAAGCAAGCGAACATTACATTCGCACAAAAAAATTTACATTTTTTTTATTTTCTGGTAAAACGATTGCATCAAATTGCAAAACTTTGAAAAAATGACTACAACAATTGTGTTATGTTACGGTGTAACTAATTTCCCTCAAATTAAAACCGTGAATAAAATTTGCAAAACATTCCACGGTAAATTTGACGTGATTGCAAAATGAAAATAACTAGAGGGACATGATTCCGCCATGCTGGAAAAGAAAGTAAAAAAAAAGCAAAAACAATGTAGTTGTCTATAGTGAGAACTCAACTTTTTTTTAAAAAAAAAATTCGAAAAAAACAATGAAAACACTACAACGGTGTACAATTTTTTAAATATTTCATCTCAATGTGAAATCCACGATAGCGAAATGTTAGACAATCATATATTTAAATTTAGATATATATTTCTTTTTTGCTGAGAATAAAATAATATATATTCGAGGAGAGCTACTCTTGTACTTCCTCGGAACAATTTTCAAGAAAGTAGACTTTTCAAAGAAATGAAGACAAAAATGCTACAATGTACTTTATATCTAAAATTATTATAATAATATAATAAATAGAAAATAGTAGTAAAAATAGAAGTATAGTAAAGATAATAATAATACTAATAATGATAATAAATGACAACAACAACAACAATAATAATAATAATAATATAAACTATTCTATGAATCATAAGATTAGACTAGTGCCTACGTCGTTAATCCTGAACTAAAGTGGTACAACTATACCACTACTAAATTTTAAAGTTCATTCATCTCATGTCAATTTCGGTCGACCCCTACCTCTTATCGTGTTTTCGAAGTGGCTTAAAACTCAACTACATACCAGTGCATCAGAAGGCCTCCATTGGATATGCCTATACCATCTCAAATAATGTTGAACAAGTTTCTCTTCAATCGGTGCAACCTCAACATTGTCACGTATATCATCATTTCTAATGCGGTCCCTTCTTTTATGCCCACATATCCACCGTAATATATGCATCTCTATCACGCTAATCTTTTGTATGTATATATTATCCTTTAGTAGCTCAATATTCTGCTCCATACAACATTGCAGGTTTGATCGCCGTCCTATTGGACTTACCTTTCTACCTTTGTGGGACTTTTTTTATCACATAGGATGCTAGATGCTTGTCGCCATTTTATCCAACTCGCTCTTATTCTATGGCTAACATCTTCATTAATATCGACATCACTTTGTAGCATTAATCCCAAATATCAAAAGGTGTTCCTTCTAGGCACTACTTGTCCATCTAACTGACATCTTCATCTTCTGATTGGATGTCGCTGAATCCACACTTCATATACTCGATCTTAGTCCTACTAAGTCTAAAATCTTTTGTCTCTATAATCTTCCTCAACAACTCTAGTATGGACCACATCGTCCCCAAAAAGCATGCACTAAGGGATATCTCCTTGAATAGCTTTCGTGTTCTCATCGATCACAAGGGCAAAGATGTAAGGACTCAAGGTTGGTCCTTGATGTAATCCTAGCTTAACGAAAAAGTCACCAGTCTCGTCGTCACATGCTCTGACATTAGTCACAATATTATCGTACATATCCTTGATAAGTTTGACGTACTTTATTAGAAATTTATTCTTTTCAAGTGCCCACCACATGACCTTCATCGGTACTTTGTCATATGCTTTATCCATGTCGATGAATATCATGTGAAAATCATTCTTATGCTCTCTATATCTCCATCAATTGTCTTGTCAAGAAAATCGCCTTCATAGTCGATCTTCCGAGCAAAACCAAATTGGTTTTTCGTAACGCTTGTCAGTTTTCTTAAACAATGCTCAGTCATCCTCTCCCAGAGCTTCATTGTATGGCTCATAACTTAGTTAGCTATACTACTTCTATGTCTCCAAGGCTTCTCCACACCTCGATCGGGATGTTATCATGCCATAAAGCCTTACCTACTTTCATTTTTTAAGCCTCATTCACCTCTGTCTCTTGAATTATGCGAACGAATTGCATATTAGTGCCATCAATAGAGTCATCTTGCTCAACTATTGTGCTTTCACTCTCTTCATTGAACAATTATCGAAGTATTCTCTCCATATGTTCTTGATCTCGTCATCTTTCATTAGAAGTCTATATCTCTCATCTTTCTCTCACATAGTTTGACAATCTTATAAACATTCTTTTCGCCTTTCTTCATACAAAACATGATATATATCCTCATAAGCTCGACCCCTTGCTTCACTCACATCTTTCTTTGTGTTCTTTTTGCCATTTTGTACTTTTATACGTTGTCTTCACTCTTGTCATGATTCAAACACTTGTAGCGGTTCATCTTCTCCTTGATAGCTTCTTGCACGTTCTCGTTCTACCACCAAGTGTCTTTAGATTCGTGTCTACTATCCTTAGTCACTCTGAATACCTCTGTAGCTACCTTTCAAATGCGAGTTGTCATCTTCTTTTAGATATTATAAGCGTCGTAATCGTCTTTGTTAAATGCTCCTTTCGATCATCATGTCTTAAAGACCTATTGGGGATCTCCTTTGAGTTTCCACCATCTCGTCCTCGTTATATTCATGCCTTTGTCCAATCGATTGCGTATTCAAAAGCGAAAATCCGAGATTCCAAGCTTGTTGTTGGCACCTGAAAATGTACCAATTATTTGCCTAAAAATGAAAAAAGGAATAAAGCAAATCACACGCATGCAAAAATTAAAAGCCATTCTTCATGATGTAAAAATTGTTTCCTCCCAAAATGACTCAATTATCTGGAGGTGGGATTGTTCTGAAAAATTTATGGTACATGCTATGTACCAATGGTTAGAGTTTGGAGGATACAAAAATCCCTTCTTTGATGTGATATGGAAATCTAAACTACCTCTAAAAATTAAAGTATTTATGTGGTTAGTTAGAAGGAAAATGGTGTTTACTAAGGATTATTTAAAAAAGAAATGATAGGATGGTGATTTGCATTGTGTATTTTGTAATCAATTAGAGAATATAGATCATCTTTTTGTTAGTTGTCCCTACATTAATGAAATTTGGAAATGAATAGGAAGATATAACAATTTTGAATTTTATGGGGATTCTTTAGAGGACCTTTGGAAAATTGATTCAATGATTCCTTTAAAAGAAGCATTGTTGGTAGAACTGATAAGAGATGCAGTTATATGGGCTGTTTGGTTAGAAAGGAACAAAAGATGATTTACTGAAAAGAAACCGAGAAGTGTAGAATTTATTCTCTCTCCTTAATTGAATACAACATAAAAGTAATATTTTATGATCCAAATCCACAATCATTTGTTCTTAAAAAATGGTCCAACTTGACGAATGTTTCTAATTTCAGAATATGTGGGATATAAAGTGGGTAGAATGTCAATTTTATGATGAGGTTTGTACCGAATCTCATCATATAGCAAATTTCTCTTTGTCTATTGTAAGAATGCATGCAACTTTTTTTATAAGTCCTTTTAGAAATTAGTAAGTCACACATGACGCAAATTTTATCTTTTCGTTCTTTTGTGCATTTGGCAGACGTTCAAAAGAAGTAAACGTTTTTAACGTTTCTTACATGTAACTAAACGTAAATGCTTTTAACGTTTCTTACATTTAACTAAACGTAAACGCAAGAAAATTTGTTAAATGCAACGTAAGACACAAGAAAAAATTCTTACGTTCATAAAACGCAACATAAGACGCAAGAAAATTTGTGTGATCGTTTCGTACGTTTGACAGCACTAGATGCAGTCGACTCCCTAGCCCATATTGCATCCGCCACTGAAGGAACGGTAAAATTCTAGAAGATCTAACATTTCTCCCGCCTGTCAGTGTCACATGAGTACCATATGAAAAATTAATGGACAACACATCGTATAACAATTCTAAAGGAAATTGAACCGTCAATCTATTATCATTTAACAATGATGGATACTAGATCTTAGACACGTGGCTCTATCACTATCAATGTCTTTTCTGTATCAAAAACAGTTCCGTCACTATCTATGTCTTTTCTTTAATAAAAAAATTCTTAAAAAAAATTAAATAGTAGATTCTACAATGGTAAAGCATTAGACAATGATATGTTGCAGATGGATGAAAAGGAGGGTCTCCTTTTTACGATAGATAATAGCAAATTTGAATCCATCAGGTTTCTATTCGTATCCATTGCTCTTTTGCACTGTCAATCTAAACCGCCTGTGTAAAATGCACGGATCAGATCTAAAGGCTATTTGAAAAAACCTGCCCCCTTTAGTCATTATATGTCTGTCTGCTTCAGATTTGATCGACCGAATGCCTCGTCAGTCATTATTCGTCCGTCCATTTCAGATTTGATCAATCAGATAATAATAAGAGTAGGATTTTGCTCTTTTTGCTCAAAAGAGCAGCAGATACGAATTCCATCAGGCTCATCCTGTCACCTAGCTAGAGCCCCAGAGGTGGGTTGATATACTACATGATAATATATCATGTTCTAACATTTGAAACACTGTTCATTTTCACATTGATTTCACTATTCACGCTACGGTAAAATCTCTGTAGCATTTTTCGTTTTTTTTTTTAATTTTTTTATTATTTAAACGATTTATTATAATTTTATTATTGTAATAGAAAAGTTTAAAATTTAACTTTTTCGCGTAGAGCGCAAGTCATACGCCTAGTTATTGTATCTAAGCAGATGAGAATGCATTGTTTTGGGTAGAAAATCATGGGTTGAGAGTAGGTACACCCATGAGTGCACTATTTGATTGTGCACTCATGATTTAGATCATTGGATCAGTGAAGTACACTCTCTTTTCTAATAGTTTAATAATTTATTACCACAGATACATTAATTGCATATATTGTGTGCGCATTATCCAAAGCCTATAGAAAAAAGCTCATATCAGATACATTGAATATCAGGTTATCTATTTTGTCTAAATAAATGGTTGGAGTGCACTAAAACATAGTTGCTAATAGAGTATTACTTTGCAACTAAATGAGTATTAATTTGAACTGTGAAAAATGTTTGGCATCAGTTTATTTTCTAACGAAAATTATAATTGATATCAATTAGTAACGCAATGTCAGAAAATTTGGTGTTGTATGAAAAATTTGTAAGAACATGTTCGAATTTGTCATTATTTCAGTCGTGATCATAGAAGTTAGTATCTTACTATACTCGATGCGTATCTTACGGTTCGATACGAGTCAAAATGCAAGAGATACGTATCTTATGATAAAAATAGTGAAATTTAAGAGTGAGTTGTCATTTCTCAAAATAAATACTTTAATATACAAAAAATTACATAGAAATTGACACTTATCAATATAAAATTACGATAGTTTCTTTAGTTGTTTAAATTTTTTATTAGATATTAATTACTATAATCTTTTGTTATTTTTGAAAATAACTTAACGTATTTCAACGACACAATACAATACAATACAATCAATACAATACAATACAATACAATACACGATACACGATATTCAACCTTACAATATACATTTTACAATTCAATAGACCAGGAGTCAATGACACAAACCTTAATCATCAATAAAAATAAAATATTCATTCCAACCCCGGCCACGGACATACACTATTCACCAACGGTACCGTGTTGGAGTCACGTGGCTACCGTGGTACAAATTCCAGTTTAGCAGCAGGTGTCGATGCACCATTTTATTTTGTACCATACTCCAAATCCCAAACACATACAACGCTTTACAATAACAGATAAAGAAATAGAAAAAGAAAAAAGGAAAAAAAAACAGCACCAAAATAAACCTCCACTGAAATCAAGTCTCAGTACTTACCTGTTCAATCATTTGCATCGCGGAACCATTGATAACAGTATTACCACCATCAATGACCAAATTATGCCCACTAATTATTTCAGATTCGTCTGATGCCAAATATAGCGCCGGCCGCTGCGACG
>CAXKVX010003285.1:0-36819 GCA_964058865.1 Eleocharis quinqueflora
AACAATCATGAAAACACCACAAAAGCATCTTATTCTGCTACGAGAAGTGTTTCTGATCTAAGTACTTCATTTACGAGTGGTAAACATTCAAGAAAACACCACAAAGCATCATAGCCGACAATGAGAAGTGTTTCTTCTTCAAGTAGTTCATTTAATCATCGTAATCTTTTTGAAACCACCACGAAGAAGCATAGAATACCACTCCAAGTGCTTCATATCTGATTACTTCATTTATGGGTGGTAAACATTCAACAAAACACCACAAAGCATCTTATCATGCGATAAGAATTGTTTCTGATCTGAGTAATTAATTTATGGGTGGTAAACATTCAAGATAACACCACAAAGCATCATAGCCTACTATGAGAAGTGTTTCTTCTTCGAGTAGTTCATTTAATCATCGTAATCTTTTTGAAACCACCACGAAGAAGCATAGAACACCACTCCAAGTGCTTCTTGAATAATTACTTCATTTATGGGTGGTAACAATCACGAAAACACCACAAAGACATCTTATTCTGCTGCGAGAAGTGTTTCTGATCTAAGTACTTCATTTATGGGTGGTAAACATTCAAAAATACCCCACAAAGCATCTCATCCTACGACGAGAAGTGTTTCTGCTCCGATCACTTCATTAATGGGTGGTAAACAATCAAGAAAACACCACAAAGTCTCATAGCCTAGCACGAGAAGTGTTTCTTCTTCAAGTACTTCATTTAAGTGTGGTAACAATTCTTGAAACCACCACAAAGTAGCATAGAATACCATTCCAAGTGCTTCATATCTTATTAATTCATTTATGGGTGGTAAACATTCAAGATAACACCACAAAGCATCATAGCCTATTAAGATAAGTGTTTCTTCTTCGAGTACTTCATTTAAGCATCGTAATCTTTTTGAAACCACCACGAAGAAGCATAGAACACCACTCCATGTGCTTCATGTCTAATTACTACATTTATGTGTGGTAACAATCAAGAAACCACCACAAAGCATCATGGCCAACTATGAGAAGTGTTTCTTCTTCGAGTAGTTCATTTAATCATCGTAATCTTTTTGAAACCACCACGAAGAAGAATAGAAAACCACTCCATGTGTGCCATGTCTAATTACTTCATTTATGGGTTGTAACATTCAGGAAAACACCACGAAGCATCTTATCCTGCTACGAGAAATGTTTCTGATCTAAGTACTTCATTTATGGATGGTAAACATTCGAGAAAACACCAGAAAGCATCATAGACTACTATGAGAAGTGTTTCTTCTTCGAGTAGTTCATTTAATCATCGTAATCTTTATGAAACCACCACGAAGAAGCATAGAAAACCACTCCAAGTGCTTCATGTCTAATTACATCATTTGTGGGTGGTAACAATCAAGAAGACACAACAATGCATCTTGTTCGGCTACGAGATGTGTTTCTGATCTGTGCAATTCATTTATGGGTGGTAAACATTCAAGAATACACCAAAAAGCATCTTATCTGACGACGAGAAGTGTTTCTGGTCTGATCACTTCATTAATGGGTGGTAAACATTCAAGAAAACACCACAAAATCTCATAGCCTAGCACAAGAAGTGTTTCTTCTTCAAGTACTTCATTTAAGTGTGGTAACCATTCTTGAAACCACCACAAAGTAGCATAGAATACCAGTCCATGTGCTTCATATCTGATTAATTCATTTATGGGTGGTAAACATTCAAGATAACACCACAAAGCATCATAGCATACTATTAGAAGTGTTTCTTCTTTGAGTAGTTCATTTAATCATCGTAATCTTTTTGAAACCACAACGAAGAAGCATAGAACACCACTCCAAGTGCTTCATGTATAATTACTTCATTTATGGGTGGTAACAATCACGAAAACACCAGAAAGACATCTTATTTTGCTGCGAGAAGTGTTTATGATCTAAGTACTTCATTTATGGGTGGTAAACATTCAAGAATACCCCACAAAGCATCTCATCCTACGTCGAGAAGTGTTTCTGCTCCGATCACTTCATTAATGGATGGTAAACAATCAAGAAAACACCACAAAGTCTCATAGCCTAGCACGAGAAGTGTTTCTTCTTCAAGTACTTCATTTAAGTGTGGTAACCATTCTTAAAACCACCACAAAGTAGCATAGAATACCATTCCAAGTGCTTCATATCTTATTACTTCATTAATGGGTGGTAAACATTCAAGAAAACACCACAAAGTCTCATAGCCTAGCACGATAAGTGTTTCTTCTTCAAGTACTTCATTTAAGTGTGGTAACCATTCTTGAAACCACCACAAAGTAGCATAGAATACCAGTCCATGTGCTTCATATCTGATTAATTCATTTATGGGTGGTAAACATTCAAGATAACACCACCAAGCATCATAGCCTATTATGAGATGTATTTCTTCATCGAGTAATTCATTTAATCGTCGTAATCTTTTGAAACCACCACGAAGAAGCATAGAACACCACTCCAAGTGCTTCATGTCTAATTACATCATTTGTGGGTGGTAACAATCAAGAAGACACAACAATGCATCTTGTTCGGCTACGAGATGTGTTTCTGATCTATGCAATTCATTTATGGGTGGTAAACATTCAAGAATACACCAAAAAGCATCTTATCTGACGACGAGAAGTATTTCTGGTCTGATCACTTCATTAATGGGTGGTAAACATTCAAGAAAACACCACAAAATCTCATAGCCTAGCACGAGAAGTGTTTCTTCTTCAAGTACTTCATTTAAGTGTGGTAACCATTCTTGAAACCACCACAAAGTAGCATAGAATAACAGTCCATGTGCTTCATATCTGATTAATTCATTTATGGGTGGTAAACATTCAAGATAACACCACCAAGCATCATAGCCTATTATGAAAAGTGTTTCTTCTTCGATTACTTCATTTAAGCATCGTAATCTTTTTGAAACCACCACGAAGAAGCATAGAACACCACTCCATGTGCTTCATGTCTAATTACATCATTTGTGGGTGGTAACAATCAAGAAGACACAACAATGCATCTTGTTCGGCTACGAGATGTGTTTCTGATCTATGCAATTCATTTATGGGTGGTAAACATTCAAGAATACACCAAAAAGCATCTTATCTGACGACGAGAAGTGTTTCTGGTCTGATCACTTCATTAATGGGTGGTAAACATTCAAGAAAACACCACAAAATCTCATAGCCTAGCACGAGAAGTGTTTCTTCTTCAAGTACTTCATTTAAGTGTGGTAACCATTCTTGAAACCACCACAAAGTAGCATAGAATAACAGTCCATGTGCTTCATATCTGATTAATTCATTTATGGGTGGTAAACATTCAAGATAACACCACCAAGCATCATAGCCTATTATGAGAAGTGTTTCTTCTTCGATTACTTCATTTAAGCATCGTAATCTTTTTGAAACCACCACGAAGAAGCATAGAACACCACTCCATGTGCTTCATGTCTAATTACTTCATTTATGGGTTGTAACATTCAGGAAAACAGCACGAAGCATCTTATCCTGCTAAGAGATGTGTTTCTGATCTAAGTAATTCATAGTTGGGTGGTAAACATTCAAGAAAACACCACAAATCACCATAGCCTAATATGAGAAGTGTTTCTTCTTTGAGTAGTTCATTTAAGCATCGTATCCCTCCTTGAAACCACCACGAAGAAGTATAGAATACCACTGCTAGTGCTTCATGTCTAATTACATTATTTGTGGGTGGTAACAATCAAGAAAACACCACAAAGCATCTTATTCGTCTACGAGATGTGTTTCTGATCTAAGTAATTCATTTATGGGTGGTAAACATTCAAGAATTCACCACAAAGCATCTTCTCCTACGAAGAGAAGTGTTTATGCTCTGATCACTTCATTAATGGGTGGTAAACATTCAAGAAAACACCACAAAGTCTCATAGGCTAGCACGAGAAGTGTTTCTTCTTCAAGTACTTCATTTAAGTGTGGTAACCATTCTTGAAACCACCACAAAGTAGCATAGAATACCACTCCAAGTGCTTCATATCTGATTACTTCATTTATGGGTCGTAAACAATCAATTAAACACCACAAAGCATCTTATCATGCTACAAGAAGTGTTTCTGATCTGAGTAATTCATTTATGAGTGGTAAACATTCAAGATAACACCACAAAGCATCATAGCCTACTATGAGAAGTGTTTCTTCTTCGAGTAGTTCATTTAATCATCGTAATCTTTTTGAAACCACCACGAAGAATCATAGAACACCACTCAAAGTGCTTCGTGTCTAATTACTTCATTTATGGGTGGTAACAATCATGAAAACACCACAAAAGCATCTTATTCTGCTACGAGAAGTGTTTCTGATCTAAGTACTTCATTTACGAGTGGTAAACATTCAAGAAAACACCACAAAGCATCATAGCCGACAATGAGAAGTGTTTCTTCTTCAAGTAGTTCATTTAATCATCGTAATCTTTTTGAAACCACCACGAAGAAGCATAGAATACCACTCCAAGTGCTTCATATCTGATTACTTCATTTATGGGTGGTAAACATTCAACAAAACACCACAAAGCATCTTATCATGCGATAAGAATTGTTTCTGATCTGAGTAATTAATTTATGGGTGGTAAACATTCAAGATAACACCACAAAGCATCATAGCCTACTATGAGAAGTGTTTCTTCTTCGAGTAGTTCATTTAATCATCGTAATCTTTTTGAAACCACCACGAAGAAGCATAGAACACCACTCCAAGTGCTTCTTGAATAATTACTTCATTTATGGGTGGTAACAATCACGAAAACACCACAAAGACATCTTATTCTGCTGCGAGAAGTGTTTCTGATCTAAGTACTTCATTTATGGGTGGTAAACATTCAAAAATACCCCACAAAGCATCTCATCCTACGACGAGAAGTGTTTCTGCTCCGATCACTTCATTAATGGGTGGTAAACAATCAAGAAAACACCACAAAGTCTCATAGCCTAGCACGAGAAGTGTTTCTTCTTCAAGTACTTCATTTAAGTGTGGTAACAATTCTTGAAACCACCACAAAGTAGCATAGAATACCATTCCAAGTGCTTCATATCTTATTAATTCATTTATGGGTGGTAAACATTCAAGATAACACCACAAAGCATCATAGCCTATTAAGATAAGTGTTTCTTCTTCGAGTACTTCATTTAAGCATCGTAATCTTTTTGAAACCACCACGAAGAAGCATAGAACACCACTCCATGTGCTTCATGTCTAATTACTACATTTATGTGTGGTAACAATCAAGAAACCACCACAAAGCATCATGGCCAACTATGAGAAGTGTTTCTTCTTCGAGTAGTTCATTTAATCATCGTAATCTTTTTGAAACCACCACGAAGAAGAATAGAAAACCACTCCATGTGTGCCATGTCTAATTACTTCATTTATGGGTTGTAACATTCAGGAAAACACCACGAAGCATCTTATCCTGCTACGAGAAATGTTTCTGATCTAAGTACTTCATTTATGGATGGTAAACATTCGAGAAAACACCAGAAAGCATCATAGACTACTATGAGAAGTGTTTCTTCTTCGAGTAGTTCATTTAATTATCGTAATCTTTATGAAACCACCACGAAGAAGCATAGAAAACCACTCCAAGTGCTTCATGTCTAATTACATCATTTGTGGGTGGTAACAATCAAGAAGACACAACAATGCATCTTGTTCGGCTACGAGATGTGTTTCTGATCTATGCAATTCATTTATGGGTGGTAAACATTCAAGAATACACCAAAAAGCATCTTATCTGACGACGAGAAGTGTTTCTGGTCTGATCACTTCATTAATGGGTGGTAAACATTCAAGAAAACACCACAAAATCTCATAGCCTAGCACAAGAAGTGTTTCTTCTTCAAGTACTTCATTTAAGTGTGGTAACCATTCTTGAAACCACCACAAAGTAGCATAGAATACCAGTCCATGTGCTTCATATCTGATTAATTCATTTATGGGTGGTAAACATTCAAGATAACACCACAAAGCATCATAGCATACTATTAGAAGTGTTTCTTCTTTGAGTAGTTCATTTAATCATCGTAATCTTTTTGAAACCACAACGAAGAAGCATAGAACACCACTCCAAGTGCTTCATGTATAATTACTTCATTTATGGGTGGTAACAATCACGAAAACACCAGAAAGACATCTTATTTTGCTGCGAGAAGTGTTTATGATCTAAGTACTTCATTTATGGGTGGTAAACATTCAAGAATACCCCACAAAGCATCTCATCCTACGTCGAGAAGTGTTTCTGCTCCGATCACTTCATTAATGGATGGTAAACAATCAAGAAAACACCACAAAGTCTCATAGCCTAGCACGAGAAGTGTTTCTTCTTCAAGTACTTCATTTAAGTGTGGTAACCATTCTTAAAACCACCACAAAGTAGCATAGAATACCATTCCAAGTGCTTCATATCTTATTACTTCATTAATGGGTGGTAAACATTCAAGAAAACACCACAAAGTCTCATAGCCTAGCACGATAAGTGTTTCTTCTTCAAGTACTTCATTTAAGTGTGGTAACCATTCTTGAAACCACCACAAAGTAGCATAGAATACCAGTCCATGTGCTTCATATCTGATTAATTCATTTATGGGTGGTAAACATTCAAGATAACACCACCAAGCATCATAGCCTATTATGAGATGTATTTCTTCATCGAGTAATTCATTTAATCGTCGTAATCTTTTGAAACCACCACGAAGAAGCATAGAACACCACTCCAAGTGCTTCATGTCTAATTACATCATTTGTGGGTGGTAACAATCAAGAAGACACAACAATGCATCTTGTTCGGCTACGAGATGTGTTTCTGATCTATGCAATTCATTTATGGGTGGTAAACATTCAAGAATACACCAAAAAGCATCTTATCTGACGACGAGAAGTATTTCTGGTCTGATCACTTCATTAATGGGTGGTAAACATTCAAGAAAACACCACAAAATCTCATAGCCTAGCACGAGAAGTGTTTCTTCTTCAAGTACTTCATTTAAGTGTGGTAACCATTCTTGAAACCACCACAAAGTAGCATAGAATAACAGTCCATGTGCTTCATATCTGATTAATTCATTTATGGGTGGTAAACATTCAAGATAACACCACCAAGCATCATAGCCTATTATGAAAAGTGTTTCTTCTTCGATTACTTCATTTAAGCATCGTAATCTTTTTGAAACCACCACGAAGAAGCATAGAACACCACTCCATGTGCTTCATGTCTAATTACTTCATTTATGGGTTGTAACATTCAGGAAAACAGCACGAAGCATCTTATCCTGCTAAGAGATGTGTTTCTGATCTAAGTAATTCATAGTTGGGTGGTAAACATTCAAGAAAACACCACAAATCACCATAGCCTAATATGAGAAGTGTTTCTTCTTTGAGTAGTTCATTTAAGCATCGTATCCCTCCTTGAAACCACCACGAAGAAGTATAGAATACCACTGCTAGTGCTTCATGTCTAATTACATTATTTGTGGGTGGTAACAATCAAGAAAACACCACAAAGCATCTTATTCGTCTACGAGATGTGTTTCTGATCTAAGTAATTCATTTATGGGTGGTAAACATTCAAGAATTCACCACAAAGCATCTTCTCCTACGAAGAGAAGTGTTTATGCTCTGATCACTTCATTAATGGGTGGTAAACATTCAAGAAAACACCACAAAGTCTCATAGGCTAGCACGAGAAGTGTTTCTTCTTCAAGTACTTCATTTAAGTGTGGTAACCATTCTTGAAACCACCACAAAGTAGCATAGAATACCACTCCAAGTGCTTCATATCTGATTACTTCATTTATGGGTCGTAAACAATCAATTAAACACCACAAAGCATCTTATCATGCTACAAGAAGTGTTTCTGATCTGAGTAATTCATTTATGAGTGGTAAACATTCAAGATAACACCACAAAGCATCATAGCCTACTATGAGAAGTGTTTCTTCTTCGAGTAGTTCATTTAATCATCGTAATCTTTTTGAAACCACCACGAAGAATCATAGAACACCACTCAAAGTGCTTCGTGTCTAATTACTTCATTTATGGGTGGTAACAATCATGAAAACACCACAAAAGCATCTTATTCTGCTACGAGAAGTGTTTCTGATCTAAGTACTTCATTTACGAGTGGTAAACATTCAAGAAAACACCACAAAGCATCATAGCCGACAATGAGAAGTGTTTCTTCTTCAAGTAGTTCATTTAATCATCGTAATCTTTTTGAAACCACCACGAAGAAGCATAGAATACCACTCCAAGTGCTTCATATCTGATTACTTCATTTATGGGTGGTAAACATTCAACAAAACACCACAAAGCATCTTATCATGCGATAAGAATTGTTTCTGATCTGAGTAATTAATTTATGGGTGGTAAACATTCAAGATAACACCACAAAGCATCATAGCCTACTATGAGAAGTGTTTCTTCTTCGAGTAGTTCATTTAATCATCGTAATCTTTTTGAAACCACCACGAAGAAGCATAGAACACCACTCCAAGTGCTTCATGTATAATTACTTCATTTATGGGTGGTAACAATCACGAAAACACCAGAAAGACATCTTATTTTGCTGCGAGAAGTGTTTATGATCTAAGTACTTCATTTATGGGTGGTAAACATTCAAGAATACCCCACAAAGCATCTCATCCTACGTCGAGAAGTGTTTCTGCTCCGATCACTTCATTAATGGATGGTAAACAATCAAGAAAACACCACAAAGTCTCATAGCCTAGCACGAGAAGTGTTTCTTCTTCAAGTACTTCATTTAAGTGTGGTAACCATTCTTAAAACCACCACAAAGTAGCATAGAATACCATTCCAAGTGCTTCATATCTTATTACTTCATTAATGGGTGGTAAACATTCAAGAAAACACCACAAAGTCTCATAGCCTAGCACGATAAGTGTTTCTTCTTCAAGTACTTCATTTAAGTGTGGTAACCATTCTTGAAACCACCACAAAGTAGCATAGAATACCAGTCCATGTGCTTCATATCTGATTAATTCATTTATGGGTGGTAAACATTCAAGATAACACCACCAAGCATCATAGCCTATTATGAGATGTATTTCTTCATCGAGTAATTCATTTAATCGTCGTAATCTTTTGAAACCACCACGAAGAAGCATAGAACACCACTCCAAGTGCTTCATGTCTAATTACATCATTTGTGGGTGGTAACAATCAAGAAGACACAACAATGCATCTTGTTCGGCTACGAGATGTGTTTCTGATCTATGCAATTCATTTATGGGTGGTAAACATTCAAGAATACACCAAAAAGCATCTTATCTGACGACGAGAAGTATTTCTGGTCTGATCACTTCATTAATGGGTGGTAAACATTCAAGAAAACACCACAAAATCTCATAGCCTAGCACGAGAAGTGTTTCTTCTTCAAGTACTTCATTTAAGTGTGGTAACCATTCTTGAAACCACCACAAAGTAGCATAGAATAACAGTCCATGTGCTTCATATCTGATTAATTCATTTATGGGTGGTAAACATTCAAGATAACACCACCAAGCATCATAGCCTATTATGAAAAGTGTTTCTTCTTCGATTACTTCATTTAAGCATCGTAATCTTTTTGAAACCACCACGAAGAAGCATAGAACACCACTCCATGTGCTTCATGTCTAATTACTTCATTTATGGGTTGTAACATTCAGGAAAACAGCACGAAGCATCTTATCCTGCTAAGAGATGTGTTTCTGATCTAAGTAATTCATAGTTGGGTGGTAAACATTCAAGAAAACACCACAAATCACCATAGCCTAATATGAGAAGTGTTTCTTCTTTGAGTAGTTCATTTAAGCATCGTATCCCTCCTTGAAACCACCACGAAGAAGTATAGAATACCACTGCTAGTGCTTCATGTCTAATTACATTATTTGTGGGTGGTAACAATCAAGAAAACACCACAAAGCATCTTATTCGTCTACGAGATGTGTTTCTGATCTAAGTAATTCATTTATGGGTGGTAAACATTCAAGAATTCACCACAAAGCATCTTCTCCTACGAAGAGAAGTGTTTATGCTCTGATCACTTCATTAATGGGTGGTAAACATTCAAGAAAACACCACAAAGTCTCATAGGCTAGCACGAGAAGTGTTTCTTCTTCAAGTACTTCATTTAAGTGTGGTAACCATTCTTGAAACCACCACAAAGTAGCATAGAATACCACTCCAAGTGCTTCATATCTGATTACTTCATTTATGGGTCGTAAACAATCAATTAAACACCACAAAGCATCTTATCATGCTACAAGAAGTGTTTCTGATCTGAGTAATTCATTTATGAGTGGTAAACATTCAAGATAACACCACAAAGCATCATAGCCTACTATGAGAAGTGTTTCTTCTTCGAGTAGTTCATTTAATCATCGTAATCTTTTTGAAACCACCACGAAGAATCATAGAACACCACTCAAAGTGCTTCGTGTCTAATTACTTCATTTATGGGTGGTAACAATCATGAAAACACCACAAAAGCATCTTATTCTGCTACGAGAAGTGTTTCTGATCTAAGTACTTCATTTACGAGTGGTAAACATTCAAGAAAACACCACAAAGCATCATAGCCGACAATGAGAAGTGTTTCTTCTTCAAGTAGTTCATTTAATCATCGTAATCTTTTTGAAACCACCACGAAGAAGCATAGAATACCACTCCAAGTGCTTCATATCTGATTACTTCATTTATGGGTGGTAAACATTCAACAAAACACCACAAAGCATCTTATCATGCGATAAGAATTGTTTCTGATCTGAGTAATTAATTTATGGGTGGTAAACATTCAAGATAACACCACAAAGCATCATAGCCTACTATGAGAAGTGTTTCTTCTTCGAGTAGTTCATTTAATCATCGTAATCTTTTTGAAACCACCACGAAGAAGCATAGAACACCACTCCAAGTGCTTCTTGAATAATTACTTCATTTATGGGTGGTAACAATCACGAAAACACCACAAAGACATCTTATTCTGCTGCGAGAAGTGTTTCTGATCTAAGTACTTCATTTATGGGTGGTAAACATTCAAAAATACCCCACAAAGCATCTCATCCTACGACGAGAAGTGTTTCTGCTCCGATCACTTCATTAATGGGTGGTAAACAATCAAGAAAACACCACAAAGTCTCATAGCCTAGCACGAGAAGTGTTTCTTCTTCAAGTACTTCATTTAAGTGTGGTAACAATTCTTGAAACCACCACAAAGTAGCATAGAATACCATTCCAAGTGCTTCATATCTTATTAATTCATTTATGGGTGGTAAACATTCAAGATAACACCACAAAGCATCATAGCCTATTAAGATAAGTGTTTCTTCTTCGAGTACTTCATTTAAGCATCGTAATCTTTTTGAAACCACCACGAAGAAGCATAGAACACCACTCCATGTGCTTCATGTCTAATTACTACATTTATGTGTGGTAACAATCAAGAAACCACCACAAAGCATCATGGCCAACTATGAGAAGTGTTTCTTCTTCGAGTAGTTCATTTAATCATCGTAATCTTTTTGAAACCACCACGAAGAAGAATAGAAAACCACTCCATGTGTGCCATGTCTAATTACTTCATTTATGGGTTGTAACATTCAGGAAAACACCACGAAGCATCTTATCCTGCTACGAGAAATGTTTCTGATCTAAGTACTTCATTTATGGATGGTAAACATTCGAGAAAACACCAGAAAGCATCATAGACTACTATGAGAAGTGTTTCTTCTTCGAGTAGTTCATTTAATCATCGTAATCTTTATGAAACCACCACGAAGAAGCATAGAAAACCACTCCAAGTGCTTCATGTCTAATTACATCATTTGTGGGTGGTAACAATCAAGAAGACACAACAATGCATCTTGTTCGGCTACGAGATGTGTTTCTGATCTATGCAATTCATTTATGGGTGGTAAACATTCAAGAATACACCAAAAAGCATCTTATCTGACGACGAGAAGTGTTTCTGGTCTGATCACTTCATTAATGGGTGGTAAACATTCAAGAAAACACCACAAAATCTCATAGCCTAGCACAAGAAGTGTTTCTTCTTCAAGTACTTCATTTAAGTGTGGTAACCATTCTTGAAACCACCACAAAGTAGCATAGAATACCAGTCCATGTGCTTCATATCTGATTAATTCATTTATGGGTGGTAAACATTCAAGATAACACCACAAAGCATCATAGCATACTATTAGAAGTGTTTCTTCTTTGAGTAGTTCATTTAATCATCGTAATCTTTTTGAAACCACAACGAAGAAGCATAGAACACCACTCCAAGTGCTTCATGTATAATTACTTCATTTATGGGTGGTAACAATCACGAAAACACCAGAAAGACATCTTATTTTGCTGCGAGAAGTGTTTATGATCTAAGTACTTCATTTATGGGTGGTAAACATTCAAGAATACCCCACAAAGCATCTCATCCTACGTCGAGAAGTGTTTCTGCTCCGATCACTTCATTAATGGATGGTAAACAATCAAGAAAACACCACAAAGTCTCATAGCCTAGCACGAGAAGTGTTTCTTCTTCAAGTACTTCATTTAAGTGTGGTAACCATTCTTAAAACCACCACAAAGTAGCATAGAATACCATTCCAAGTGCTTCATATCTTATTACTTCATTAATGGGTGGTAAACATTCAAGAAAACACCACAAAGTCTCATAGCCTAGCACGATAAGTGTTTCTTCTTCAAGTACTTCATTTAAGTGTGGTAACCATTCTTGAAACCACCACAAAGTAGCATAGAATACCAGTCCATGTGCTTCATATCTGATTAATTCATTTATGGGTGGTAAACATTCAAGATAACACCACCAAGCATCATAGCCTATTATGAGATGTATTTCTTCATCGAGTAATTCATTTAATCGTCGTAATCTTTTGAAACCACCACGAAGAAGCATAGAACACCACTCCAAGTGCTTCATGTCTAATTACATCATTTGTGGGTGGTAACAATCAAGAAGACACAACAATGCATCTTGTTCGGCTACGAGATGTGTTTCTGATCTATGCAATTCATTTATGGGTGGTAAACATTCAAGAATACACCAAAAAGCATCTTATCTGACGACGAGAAGTATTTCTGGTCTGATCACTTCATTAATGGGTGGTAAACATTCAAGAAAACACCACAAAATCTCATAGCCTAGCACGAGAAGTGTTTCTTCTTCAAGTACTTCATTTAAGTGTGGTAACCATTCTTGAAACCACCACAAAGTAGCATAGAATAACAGTCCATGTGCTTCATATCTGATTAATTCATTTATGGGTGGTAAACATTCAAGATAACACCACCAAGCATCATAGCCTATTATGAAAAGTGTTTCTTCTTCGATTACTTCATTTAAGCATCGTAATCTTTTTGAAACCACCACGAAGAAGCATAGAACACCACTCCATGTGCTTCATGTCTAATTACTTCATTTATGGGTTGTAACATTCAGGAAAACAGCACGAAGCATCTTATCCTGCTAAGAGATGTGTTTCTGATCTAAGTAATTCATAGTTGGGTGGTAAACATTCAAGAAAACACCACAAATCACCATAGCCTAATATGAGAAGTGTTTCTTCTTTGAGTAGTTCATTTAAGCATCGTATCCCTCCTTGAAACCACCACGAAGAAGTATAGAATACCACTGCTAGTGCTTCATGTCTAATTACATTATTTGTGGGTGGTAACAATCAAGAAAACACCACAAAGCATCTTATTCGTCTACGAGATGTGTTTCTGATCTAAGTAATTCATTTATGGGTGGTAAACATTCAAGAATTCACCACAAAGCATCTTCTCCTACGAAGAGAAGTGTTTATGCTCTGATCACTTCATTAATGGGTGGTAAACATTCAAGAAAACACCACAAAGTCTCATAGGCTAGCACGAGAAGTGTTTCTTCTTCAAGTACTTCATTTAAGTGTGGTAACCATTCTTGAAACCACCACAAAGTAGCATAGAATACCACTCCAAGTGCTTCATATCTGATTACTTCATTTATGGGTCGTAAACAATCAATTAAACACCACAAAGCATCTTATCATGCTACAAGAAGTGTTTCTGATCTGAGTAATTCATTTATGAGTGGTAAACATTCAAGATAACACCACAAAGCATCATAGCCTACTATGAGAAGTGTTTCTTCTTCGAGTAGTTCATTTAATCATCGTAATCTTTTTGAAACCACCACGAAGAATCATAGAACACCACTCAAAGTGCTTCGTGTCTAATTACTTCATTTATGGGTGGTAACAATCATGAAAACACCACAAAAGCATCTTATTCTGCTACGAGAAGTGTTTCTGATCTAAGTACTTCATTTACGAGTGGTAAACATTCAAGAAAACACCACAAAGCATCATAGCCGACAATGAGAAGTGTTTCTTCTTCAAGTAGTTCATTTAATCATCGTAATCTTTTTGAAACCACCACGAAGAAGCATAGAATACCACTCCAAGTGCTTCATATCTGATTACTTCATTTATGGGTGGTAAACATTCAACAAAACACCACAAAGCATCTTATCATGCGATAAGAATTGTTTCTGATCTGAGTAATTAATTTATGGGTGGTAAACATTCAAGATAACACCACAAAGCATCATAGCCTACTATGAGAAGTGTTTCTTCTTCGAGTAGTTCATTTAATCATCGTAATCTTTTTGAAACCACCACGAAGAAGCATAGAACACCACTCCAAGTGCTTCTTGAATAATTACTTCATTTATGGGTGGTAACAATCACGAAAACACCACAAAGACATCTTATTCTGCTGCGAGAAGTGTTTCTGATCTAAGTACTTCATTTATGGGTGGTAAACATTCAAAAATACCCCACAAAGCATCTCATCCTACGACGAGAAGTGTTTCTGCTCCGATCACTTCATTAATGGGTGGTAAACAATCAAGAAAACACCACAAAGTCTCATAGCCTAGCACGAGAAGTGTTTCTTCTTCAAGTACTTCATTTAAGTGTGGTAACAATTCTTGAAACCACCACAAAGTAGCATAGAATACCATTCCAAGTGCTTCATATCTTATTAATTCATTTATGGGTGGTAAACATTCAAGATAACACCACAAAGCATCATAGCCTATTAAGATAAGTGTTTCTTCTTCGAGTACTTCATTTAAGCATCGTAATCTTTTTGAAACCACCACGAAGAAGCATAGAACACCACTCCATGTGCTTCATGTCTAATTACTACATTTATGTGTGGTAACAATCAAGAAACCACCACAAAGCATCATGGCCAACTATGAGAAGTGTTTCTTCTTCGAGTAGTTCATTTAATCATCGTAATCTTTTTGAAACCACCACGAAGAAGAATAGAAAACCACTCCATGTGTGCCATGTCTAATTACTTCATTTATGGGTTGTAACATTCAGGAAAACACCACGAAGCATCTTATCCTGCTACGAGAAATGTTTCTGATCGAAGTACTTCATTTATGGATGGTAAACATTCGAGAAAACACCAGAAAGCATCATAGACTACTATGAGAAGTGTTTCTTCTTCGAGTAGTTCATTTAATCATCGTAATCTTTATGAAACCACCACGAAGAAGCATAGAAAACCACTCCAAGTGCTTCATGTCTAATTACATCATTTGTGGGTGGTAACAATCAAGAAGACACAACAATGCATCTTGTTCGGCTACGAGATGTGTTTCTGATCTATGCAATTCATTTATGGGTGGTAAACATTCAAGAATACACCAAAAAGCATCTTATCTGACGACGAGAAGTGTTTCTGGTCTGATCACTTCATTAATGGGTGGTAAACATTCAAGAAAACACCACAAAATCTCATAGCCTAGCACAAGAAGTGTTTCTTCTTCAAGTACTTCATTTAAGTGTGGTAACCATTCTTGAAACCACCACAAAGTAGCATAGAATACCAGTCCATGTGCTTCATATCTGATTAATTCATTTATGGGTGGTAAACATTCAAGATAACACCACAAAGCATCATAGCATACTATTAGAAGTGTTTCTTCTTTGAGTAGTTCATTTAATCATCGTAATCTTTTTGAAACCACAACGAAGAAGCATAGAACACCACTCCAAGTGCTTCATGTATAATTACTTCATTTATGGGTGGTAACAATCACGAAAACACCAGAAAGACATCTTATTTTGCTGCGAGAAGTGTTTATGATCTAAGTACTTCATTTATGGGTGGTAAACATTCAAGAATACCCCACAAAGCATCTCATCCTACGTCGAGAAGTGTTTCTGCTCCGATCACTTCATTAATGGATGGTAAACAATCAAGAAAACACCACAAAGTCTCATAGCCTAGCACGAGAAGTGTTTCTTCTTCAAGTACTTCATTTAAGTGTGGTAACCATTCTTAAAACCACCACAAAGTAGCATAGAATACCATTCCAAGTGCTTCATATCTTATTACTTCATTAATGGGTGGTAAACATTCAAGAAAACACCACAAAGTCTCATAGCCTAGCACGATAAGTGTTTCTTCTTCAAGTACTTCATTTAAGTGTGGTAACCATTCTTGAAACCACCACAAAGTAGCATAGAATACCAGTCCATGTGCTTCATATCTGATTAATTCATTTATGGGTGGTAAACATTCAAGATAACACCACCAAGCATCATAGCCTATTATGAGATGTATTTCTTCATCGAGTAATTCATTTAATCGTCGTAATCTTTTGAAACCACCACGAAGAAGCATAGATCACCACTCCAAGTGCTTCATGTCTAATTACATCATTTGTGGGTGGTAACAATCAAGAAGACACAACAATGCATCTTGTTCGGCTACGAGATGTGTTTCTGATCTATGCAATTCATTTATGGGTGGTAAACATTCAAGAATACACCAAAAAGCATCTTATCTGACGACGAGAAGTGTTTCTGGTCTGATCACTTCATTAATGGGTGGTAAACATTTAAGAAAACACCACAAAATCTCATAGCCTAGCACGAGAAGTGTTTCTTCTTCAAGTACTTCATTTAAGTGTGGTAACCATTCTTGAAACCACCACAAAGTAGCATAGAATAACAGTCCATGTGCTTCATATCTGATTAATTCATTTATGGGTGGTAAACATTCAAGATAACACCACCAAGCATCATAGCCTATTATGAAAAGTGTTTCTTCTTCGATTACTTCATTTAAGCATCGTAATCTTTTTGAAACCACCACGAAGAAGCATAGAACACCACTCCATGTGCTTCATGTCTAATTACATCATTTGTGGGTGGTAACAATCAAGAAGACACAACAATGCATCTTGTTCGGCTACGAGATGTGTTTCTGATCTATGCAATTCATTTATGGGTGGTAAACATTCAAGAATACACCAAAAAGCATCTTATCTGACGACGAGAAGTGTTTCTGGTCTGATCACTTCATTAATGGGTGGTAAACATTCAAGAAAACACCACAAAATCTCATAGCCTAGCACGAGAAGTGTTTCTTCTTCAAGTACTTCATTTAAGTGTGGTAACCATTCTTGAAACCACCACAAAGTAGCATAGAATAACAGTCCATGTGCTTCATATCTGATTAATTCATTTATGGGTGGTAAACATTCAAGATAACACCACCAAGCATCATAGCCTATTATGAGAAGTGTTTCTTCTTCGATTACTTCATTTAAGCATCGTAATCTTTTTGAAACCACCACGAAGAAACATAGAACACCACTCCATGTGCTTCATGTCTAATTACTTCATTTATGGGTTGTAACATTCAGGAAAACAGCACGAAGCATCTTATCCTGCTAAGAGATGTGTTTCTGATCTAAGTAATTCATAGTTGGGTGGTAAACATTCAAGAAAACACCACAAATCACCATAGCCTAATATGAGAAGTGTTTCTTCTTTGAGTAGTTCATTTAAGCATCGTATCCCTCCTTGAAACCACCACGAAGAAGTATAGAATACCACTGCTAGTGCTTCATGTCTAATTACATTATTTGTGGGTGGTAACAATCAAGAAAACACCACAAAGCATCTTATTCGTCTACGAGATGTGTTTCTGATCTAAGTAATTCATTTATGGGTGGTAAACATTCAAGAATTCACCACAAAGCATCTTCTCCTACGAAGAGAAGTGTTTATGCTCTGATCACTTCATTAATGGGTGGTAAACATTCAAGAAAACACCACAAAGTCTCACAGGCTAGCACGAGAAGTGTTTCTTCTTCATGTACTTCATTTAAGTGTGGTAACCATTCTTGAAACCACCACAAAGTAGCATAGAATACCACTCCAAGTGCTTCATATCTGATTACTTCATTTATGGGTCGTAAACAATCAATTAAACACCACAAAGCATCTTATCATGCTACAAGAAGTGTTTCTGATCTGAGTAATTCATTTATGAGTGGTAAACATTCAAGATAACACCACAAAGCATCATAGCCTACTATGAGAAGTGTTTCTTCTTCGAGTAGTTCATTTAATCATCGTAATCTTTTTGAAACCACCACGAAGAATCATAGAACACCACTCAAAGTGCTTCGTGTCTAATTACTTCATTTATGGGTGGTAACAATCATGAAGACACAACAATGCATCTTGTTCGGCTACGAGATGTGTTTCTGATCTATGCAATTCATTTATGGGTGGTAAACATTCAAGAATACACCAAAAAGCATCTTATCTGACGACGAGAAGTGTTTCTGGTCTGATCACTTCATTAATGGGTGGTAAACATTTAAGAAAACACCACAAAATCTCATAGCCTAGCACGAGAAGTGTTTCTTCTTCAAGTACTTCATTTAAGTGTGGTAACCATTCTTGAAACCACCACAAAGTAGCATAGAATAACAGTCCATGTGCTTCATATCTGATTAATTCATTTATGGGTGGTAAACATTCAAGATAACACCACCAAGCATCATAGCCTATTATGAAAAGTGTTTCTTCTTCGATTACTTCATTTAAGCATCGTAATCTTTTTGAAACCACCACGAAGAAGCATAGAACACCACTCCATGTGCTTCATGTCTAATTACATCATTTGTGGGTGGTAACAATCAAGAAGACACAACAATGCATCTTGTTCGGCTACGAGATGTGTTTCTGATCTATGCAATTCATTTATGGGTGGTAAACATTCAAGAATACACCAAAAAGCATCTTATCTGACGACGAGAAGTGTTTCTGGTCTGATCACTTCATTAATGGGTGGTAAACATTCAAGAAAACACCACAAAATCTCATAGCCTAGCACGAGAAGTGTTTCTTCTTCAAGTACTTCATTTAAGTGTGGTAACCATTCTTGAAACCACCACAAAGTAGCATAGAATAACAGTCCATGTGCTTCATATCTGATTAATTCATTTATGGGTGGTAAACATTCAAGATAACACCACCAAGCATCATAGCCTATTATGAGAAGTGTTTCTTCTTCGATTACTTCATTTAAGCATCGTAATCTTTTTGAAACCACCACGAAGAAGCATAGAACACCACTCCATGTGCTTCATGTCTAATTACTTCATTTATGGGTTGTAACATTCAGGAAAACAGCACGAAGCATCTTATCCTGCTAAGAGATGTGTTTCTGATCTAAGTAATTCATAGTTGGGTGGTAAACATTCAAGAAAACACCACAAATCACCATAGCCTAATATGAGAAGTGTTTCTTCTTTGAGTAGTTCATTTAAGCATCGTATCCCTCCTTGAAACCACCACGAAGAAGTATACAATACCACTGCTAGTGCTTCATGTCTAATTACATTATTTGTGGGTGGTAACAATCAAGAAAACACCACAAAGCATCTTATTCGTCTACGAGATGTGTTTCTGATCTAAGTAATTCATTTATGGGTGGTAAACATTCAAGAATTCACCACAAAGCATCTTCTCCTACCAAGAGAAGTGTTTATGCTCTGATCACTTCATTAATGGGTGGTAAACATTCAAGAAAACACCACAAAGTCTCATAGGCTAGCACGAGAAGTGTTTCTTCTTCAAGTACTTCATTTAAGTGTGGTAACCATTCTTGAAACCACCACAAAGTAGTATAGAATACCACTCCAAGTGCTTCATATCTGATTACTTCATTTATGGGTCGTAAACAATCAATTAAACACCACAAAGCATCTTATCATGCTACAAGAAGTGTTTCTGATCTGAGTAATTCATTTATGAGTGGTAAACATTCAAGATAACACCACAAAGCATCATAGCCTACTATGAGAAGTGTTTCTTCTTCGAGTAGTTCATTTAATCATCGTAATCTTTTTGAAACCACCACGAAGAATCATAGAACACCACTCAAAGTGCTTCGTGTCTAATTACTTCATTTATGGGTGGTAACAATCATGAAAACACCACAAAAGCATCTTATTCTGCTACGAGAAGTGTTTCTGATCTAAGTACTTCATTTACGAGTGGTAAACATTCAAGAAAACACCACAAAGCATCATAGCCGACAATGAGAAGTGTTTCTTCTTCAAGTAGTTCATTTAATCATCGTAATCTTTTTGAAACCACCACGAAGAAGCATAGAATACCACTCCAAGTGCTTCATATCTGATTACTTCATTTATGGGTGGTAAACATTCAACAAAACACCACAAAGCATCTTATCATGCGATAAGAATTGTTTCTGATCTGAGTAATTAATTTATGGGTGGTAAACATTCAAGATAACACCACAAAGCATCATAGCCTACTATGAGATGTGTTTCTTCTTCGAGTAGTTCACTTAATCATCGTAATCTTTTTGAAACCACCACGAAGAAGCATAGAACACCACTCCAAGTGCTTCATGTCTAATTACTTCATTTATTTCGATAAAAAAAAATTAGTTCATTTATGGGTGGTAACAATCATGAAAACACCACAAAAACATCTAAATCTGCTACGAGAAGTGTTTCTTATCTAAGTACTTCATTTTTGGGGGGTAAACATTCAAGAAAACACCACAAAGCATCACAGACTACTGGGAGATGTGTTTCTTCTTCGAGTAGTTCAATTAATCATCGTAATCTTTTTAAAACCACCACGAAGAAGCATAGAATACCACTCCAAGTGCTTCATGTATAATTACTTCATTTATGGGTGGTAACAATCACGAAAACACCACAAAGACATCTTATTCTGCTGCGAGAAGTGTTTATGATCTAAGTACTTCATTTATGGGTGGTAAACATTCAAGAATACCCCACAAAGCATCTCATCCTACGACGAGAAGTGTTTCTGCTCCGATCACTTCATTAATGGGTGGTAAACAATCAAGAAAACACCACAAAGTCTCATAGCCTAGCACGCGAAGTGTTTCTTCTGCAAGTACTTCATTTAAGTGTGGTAACCATTCTTGAAACCACCACAAAGTAGCATAGAATACCATTCCAAGTGCTTCATATCTTATTAATTCATTTATGGGTGGTAAACATTCAAGATAACACCACAAAGCATCATAGCCTATTATGAGAAGTGTTTCTTCTTCGAGTACTTCATTTAAGCAGCATAATCTTTTTGAAACCACCACGAAGAAGAATAGAACACCACTCCATGTGCTACATGTCGAATTACTTCATTTATGAGTTGTAACATTCAAGAGAACAGCACGAAGCATCTTATCCTGCTAAGAGATGTGTTTCTGATCTAAGTAATTAATTGTTGGGTGGTAAACATTCAAGAAAACACCACAAATTACCATAGCCTAATATGAGAAGTGTTTCTTCTTTGAGTACTTCATTTAAGCATCGTATCCCTTCTTGAAACCACCACGAAGAAGTATAGAATACCACTGCAAGTGCTTCGTGTCTAATTACATCATTTGTGGGTGGTAACAATCAAGAAAACACCACAAAGCATCTTATTCGTCTACGAGATGTGTTTCTGATCTAAGTAATTCATTTATGGGTGGTAAACATTCAAGAATACACCACAAAGCATCTTCTCCTACGACGAGAAGTGTTTCTGCTCTGATCACTTCATTTACGGGTGGTAAACATTCAAGAAAACACCACAAAGCATCTTATCGTGCTACAAGAAGTGTTTCTGATCTGAGTAATTCATTTATGGGTGGTAAACATTCAAGATAACACCACAAAGCATCATAGCCTACTATGAGTTGTGTTTCTTCTTCGAGTAGTTCACTTAATCATCGTAATCTTTTTGAAACCACCACGAAGAAGCATAGAACACCACTCCATGTGCTTCGTGTCTAATTACTTCATTTCTGAGTGGTAACAATCATGAAAACACTACAAAAGCATCTTATTCTGCTACGAGAAGAGTTTCTGATCTAAGTACTTCATTTATGGGTGGTAAACATTCAAGAAAACACCACAAAGCATCTTATCATGCTGCAAGAATTGTTTCTGATCTGAGTAATTCATTTATGGGTGGTAAACATTCAAGATAACACCACAAAGCATCATAGCCTACTATGAGATGTGTTTCTTCTTCGAGTAATTCATTCAATCATCGTAATCTTTTGAAACCACCACGAAGAAGCATAGAACACCACTCCATGTGCTTCGTGTCTAATTACATCATTTGTGGGTGGTAACAATCAAGAAGACACAACAATGCATCTTGTTCGGCTACGAGATGTGTTTCTGATCTATGCAATTCATTTATGGGTGGTAAACATTCAAGAATACACCAAAAAGCATCTTATCTGACGACGAGAAGTGTTTCTGGTCTAATCACTTCATTAATGGGTGGTAAACATTCAAGAAAACACCACAAAATCTCATAGCCTAGCACGAGAAGTGTTTCTTCTTCAAGTACTTCATTTAAGTGTGGTAACCATTCTTGAAACCACCACAAAGTAGCATAGAATACCACTCCATGTGCTTCATATCTGATTAATTCATTTATGGGTGGTAAATTTTCAAGATAACACCACCAAGCATCATAGCCTATTATGAGAAGTGTTTCTTCCTCGATTACTTCATTTAAGCATCGTAATCTTTTTGAAACCACCACGAAGAAGCATAGAACACCACTCCATGTGCTTCATGTCTAATTACTTCATTTATAGGTTGTAACATTCAGGAAAACAGCACGAAGCATCTTATCCTGCTAAGAGATGTGTTTCTGATCTAAGTAATTCATAGTTGGGTGGTAAACATTCAAGAATACACCAAAAAGCATCTTATCTGACGACGAGAAGTGTTTCTGGTCTGATCACTTCATTAATGGGTGGTAAACATTCAAGAAAACACCACAAAATCTCATAGCCTAGCACGAGAAGTGTTTCTTCTTCAAGTACTTCATTTAAGTGTGGTAACCATTCTTGAAACCACCACAAAGTAGCATAGAATACCACTCCAAGTGCTTCATATCTGATTACTTCATTTATGGGTGATAACATTCAAGAAAACACCACAAAGCATCTTATCATGCTACAAGAAGTGTTTCTGATCTGAGTAATTCATTTATGGGTGGTAAACATTCAAGATAACACCACAAAGCATCATAGCCTATTATGAGAAGTGTTTCTTCTTCGAGTACTTCATTTAAACATCGTAATCTTTTTGAAACCACCACGAAGAAGCATAGAACACCAATCCATGTGCATCATGTCTAATTACTTCATTTATGGGTTGTAACATTCAGGAAAACAGCACGAAGCATCTTATCCTGCTAAGAGATGTGTTTCTGATCTAAGTAATTCATAGTTGGGTGGTAAACATTCAAGAAAACACCACAAATCACCATAGTCTAATATGAGAAGTGTTTCTTCTTTGAGTAGTTCATTTAAGCATCGTATCCCTCCTAGAAACCACCACGAAGAAGTATAGAATACCACTGCTAGTGCTTCATGTCTAATTACATCATTTGTGGGTGGTAACAATCAAGAAAACACCACAAAGCATCTTATTCGTCTACGAGATGTGTTTCTGATCTAAGTAATTCATTTATGGGTGGTAAACATTCAAGAATACACCACAAAGCATCTTCTCCTACGAAGAGAAGTGTTTATGCTCTGATCACTTCATTAATGGGTGGTAAACATTCAAGAAAACACCACAAAGTCTCATAGCCTAGCACGAGAAGTGTTTCTTCTTCAAGTACTTCATTTAAGTGTGGTAACCATTTTTGAAACCACCACAAAGTAGCATAGAATACCACTCCAAGTGCTTCATATCTGATTACTTCATTTATGGGTCGTAAACAATCAAGAAAACACCACAAAGCATCTTATCATGCTACAAGAAGTGTTTCTGATCTGAGCAATTCATTTATGAGTGTTAAACATTCAAGATAACACCACAAAGCATCATAGCCTACTATGAGAAGTGTTTCTTCTTCGAGTAGTTCATTTAATCATCGTAATCTTTTTGAAACCACCACGAAGAAGCATAGAACACCACTCAAAGTGCTTCGTGTCTAATTACTTCATTTAAGGGTGGTAACAATCATGAAAACACCACAAAGCATCTTATCATGCCACAAGAAGTGTTTCTGATCTGAGCAATTCATTTATGAGTGGTAAACATTCAAGATAACACCACAAAACATCATAGCCTACTATGAGAAGTGTTTCTTCTTCGAGTAGTTCATTTAATCATCGTAATCTTTTTGAAACCACCACGAAGAAGCATAGAACACCACTCAAAGTGCTTCGTGTCTAATTACTTCATTTATGGGTGGTAACAATCATGAAAACACCACAAAAGCATCTTATTCTGCTACGAGAAGTGTTTCTGATCTAAGTACTTCATTTACGAGTAGTAAACATTCAAGAAAACACCACAAAGCATCATAGCCGACTATGAGAAGTGTTTCTTCTTCGAGTAGTTCATTTAATCATCGTAATCTTTTTGAAACCACCACGAAGAAGCATAGAATACCACTCCAAGTGCTTCATATCTGATTACTTCATTTATGGGTGGTAAACATTCAACAAAATACCACAAAGCATCTTATCATGCGACAAGAATTGTTTCTGATCTGAGTAATTAATTTATGGGTGGTAAACATTCAAGATAACACCACAAAGCATCATAGCCTACTATGAGATGTGTTTCTTCTTCAAGTAGTTCACTTAATCATCGTAATCTTTTTGAAACCACCACGAAGAAGCATAGAACACCACTCCATGTGCTTCGTGTCTAATTACTTCATTTATGAGTGGTAACAATCATGAAAACACTACAAAAGCATCTTATTCTGCTACGAGAAGAGTTTCTGATCTAAATACTTCATTTATGGGTGGTAAACATTCAAGAAAACACCAAAAAGCCTCTTATCATGCTACAAGAATTGTTTCTGATCTAAGTTATTCATTTATGGGTGCTAAACATTTAAGATAACACCACAAAGCATCATATCCTACTATGAGATGTGTTTCTTCTTCGAGTAATTCATTTAATCATCGTAATCTTTTTGAAACCACCACGAAGAAGCATAGAACACCACTCCAAGTGCTTCATGTATAATTATTTCATTTATGGGTGGTAACAATCACGAAAACACCACAAAGACATCTTATTCTGCTACGAGAAGTGTTTCTGATATAAGTACTTCATTTATGGGTGGTAAACATTCAAGAATACCCCACAAAGCATCTCATTCTACGACGAGAAGTGTTTCTGCTCCGATCATTTCATTAATGGGTGGTAAACATTCAAGAAAAAACCACAAAGTCTCATAGCCTAGCACGAGAAGTGTTTCTTCTTCAAGTACTTCATTTAAGTGTGGTAACCATTCTTGAAACCACCACAAAGTAGCATAGAATACCACTCCAAGTGCTTCATATCTGATTACTTCATTTACGGGTGGTAAACATTCAAGAAAACACCACAAAGCATCTTATCGTGCTACAAGAAGTGTTTCTGATCTGAGTAATTCATTTATGGGTGGTAAACATTCAAGATAACACCACAAAGCATCATAGCCTACTATGAGATGTGTTTCTTCTTCGAGTAGTTCACTTAATTATCGTAATCTTTTTGATACCACCACGAAGAAGCATAGAACACCACTCCATGTGCTTCGTGTCTAATTACTTCATTTCTGAGTGGTAACAATCATGAAAACACTACAAAAGCATCTTATTCTGCTACGAGAAGAGTTTCTGATCTAAGTACTTCATTTATGGGTGGTAAACATTCAAGAAAACACCACAAAGCATCTTATCATGCTGCAAGAATTGTTTCTGATCTGAGTAATTCATTTATGGGTGGTAAACATTCAAGATAACACCACAAAGCATCATAGCCTACTATGAGATGTGTTTCTTCTTCGAGTAGTTTACTTAATCATCGTAATCTTTTTGAAACCACCACGAAGAAGCATAGAACACCACTCCATGTGCTTCGTGTCTAATTACTTCATTTATGAGTGGTAACAATCATGAAAACACTACAAAAGCATCTTATTCTGCTACGAGAAGAGTTTCTGATCTAAGTACTTCATTTATGGGTGGTAAACATTCAAGAAAACACCACAAAGCATCTTATCATGCGACAAGAATTGTTTCTGATCTGAGTAATTCATTTATGGGTGGTAAACATTTAAGATAACACCACAAAGCATCATAGCCTACTATGAGATGTGTTTCTTCTTCGAGTAATTCATTCAATCATCGTAATCTTTTGAAACCACCACGAAGAAGCATAGAACACCACTCCAAGTGCTTCGTGTCTAATTACATCATTTGTGGGTGGTAACAATCAAGAAGACACAACAATGCATCTTGTTCGGCTACGAGATGTGTTTCTGATCTATGCAATTCATTTATGGGTGGTAAACATTCAAGAATACACCAAAAAGCATCTTATCTGACGACGAGAAGTGTTTCTGGTCTAATCACTTCATTAATGGGTGGTAAACATTCAAGAAAACACCACAAAATCTCATAGCCTAGCACGAGAAGTGTTTCTTCTTTAAGTACTTCATTTAAGTGTGGTAACCATTCTTGAAACCACCACAAAGTAGCATAGAATACCAATCCATGTGCTTCATATCTGATTAATTCATTTATGGGTGGTAAACATTCAAGATAACACCACCAAGCATCATAGCAAATTATGAGAAGTGTTTCTTCTTCGATTACTTCATTTAAGCATTGTAATCTTTTTGAAACCACCACGAAGAAGCATAGAACACCACACAATGTGCTTCATGTCTAATTACTTCATTTATGGGTTGTAACATTCAGGAAAACAGCACGAAGCATCTTATCCTGCTAAGAGATGTGTTTCTGATCTAAGTAATTCATAGTTGGGAGGTAGACATTCAAGAAAACACCACAAATCACCATAGCCTAATATGAGAAGTGTTTCTTCTTTGAGTAGTTCATTTAAGCATCGTATCCCTCCTTGAAACCACCACGAAGAAGTATAGAATACCACTGCTAGTGCTTCATGTCTAATTACATCATTTGTCGGTGGTAACAATCAAGAAAACACCACAAAGCATCTTTTTCGTCTACGAGATGTGTTTCTGATCTAAGTAATTCATTTATCGGTGGTAAACATTCAAGAATACACCACAAAGCATCTTCTCCTACGAAGAGAAGTGTTTATGCTCTGATCACTTCATTAATGGGTGGTAAACATTAAAAAAAACACCACAAAGTCTCATAGCCTAGCACGAGAAGTGTTTCTTCTTCAAGTACTTCATTTAAGTGTGGTAACCATTCTTGAAACCACCACAAAGTAGCATAGAATACCACTCCAAGTGCTTCATATCTGATTACTTCATTTAAGGGTGGTAAACAATCAAGAAAACACCACAAAGCATCTTATCATGCTACAAGAAGTGTTTCTGATCTGAGTAATTCATTTATGGGTGGTAAACATTCAAGATAACACCACAAAGCGTCATAGCCTATTGTGAGAAGTGTTTCTTCTTCGAGTACTTCATTGTTTCTGATCTAAGTACTTCTTTGTTGGGTGGTAAACATTCAAGAAAACACCACAAATCATCATAACCTACTATGAGAAGTGTTTCTTCTTCGAGTAGTTCATTTAATCAACGTAATCTTTTTGAAACCACCACGAAGAAGCATATAACACCACTCAAAGTGCTTCGTGTCTAATTACTTCATTTATGGGTGGTAACAATCATGAAAACACCACAAAAGCATCTTATTTTGCTACGAGAAGTGTTTCTGCTCCGATCATTTCATTAATGGGTGGTAAACATTCAAGAAAACACCACAAAGTCTCATAGCCTAGCACGAGAAGTGTTTCTTCTTCAAGTACTTCATTTAAGTGTGGTAACCATTCTTGAAACCAGCACAAAGTAGCATAGAATACCACTCCAAGTGCTTCATTTCTGATTACTTCATTTACGGGTGGTAAACATTCAAGAAAACACCACAAAGCATCTTATCGTGCTACAAGAAGTGTTTCTGATCTGAGTAATTCATTTATGGGTGGTAAACATTCAAGATAACACCACAAAGCATCATAGCCTATTATGAGAAGTGTTTCTTCTTCGAGTACTTCATTTAAGCATCGTAATCTTTTTGAAACCACCACGAAGAAGCATAGAACACCACTCCATGTGCTTCATGTCTAATTACTTCATTTATGAGTTGTAACATTCAAGAGAACAACAAGAAGCATCTTATACTGCTAAGAGATGTGTTTCTGATCTAAGTAATTAATTGTTGGGTGGTAAACATTCAAGAAAACACCACAAATCACCATAGCCTAATATGAGAAGTGTTTCTTCTTTGAATACTTCATTTAAGCATCGTATCCCTTCTTGAAACCACCACGAAGAAGTATAGAATACCACTGCAAGTGCTTCATGTCTGATTACTTCATTTATAGGTGGTAACAATCAAGAAAACACAACAAAGCATCTTATTCGTCTACAGATGTGTTTCTGATCTAAGTACTTCATTTATGGGTGGTAAACATTCAAGAATACACCACAAAGCATCTTCTCCTACGAAGAGAAGTGTTTCTTCTCTGATCACTTCATTAATGGGTGTTAAACATTCAAGAAAACACCAAAAAAGTCTCATAGCCTAGCACGAGAAGTGTTTCTTCTTCAAGTACTTCATTTAAGTGTGGTAACCATTCTTGAAACCACCACAAAGTAGCATAGAATACCACTCCAAGTGCTTCATATCTGATTACTTCATTTATGGGTGATAACATTCAAGAAAACACCACAAAGCATCTTATCATGCTACAAGAAGTGTTTATGATCTAAGTAATTCATTTATGGGTGGTAAACATTCAACATAACACCACAAAGCATCATAGCCTATTATGAGAAGTGTTTCTTCTTCGAGTACTTCATTTAAGCATCGTAATCTTTTTGAAACCACCACGAAGAAGCATAGAACACCAATCCATGTGCATCATGTCTAATTACTTCATTTATGGGTTGTAACATTCAGGAAAACAGCACGAAGCATCTTATCATGCTAAGAGATGTGTTTCTGATCTAAGTAATTCATTGTTGGGTGGTAACATTCAAGAAAACACCACAAATCACCATAGCCTAATATGAGAAGTGTTTCTTCTTTGAGTACTTCATTTAAGCATCGTATCCCTTCTTGAAACCACCACGAAGAAGTATAGAGTACCACTGCAAGTGCTTCGTGTCTAATTACATCATTTGTGAGTTGTAACAATCAAGAAAACACCACAAAGCATCTTATTCGTCTACGAGATGTGTTTCTGATCTAAGTAATTCATTTATGGGTGGTAAACATTCAAGAATACACCACAAAACATCTTCTCCTACGACGAGAAGTGTTTCTGCTCTGATCACTTCATTAATGGGTGGTAAACATTCAAGAAAACACCACAAAGTCTCATAGCCTAGCACGAGAAGTGTTTCTTCTTCAAGTACTTCATTTAAGTGTGGTAACCATTCTTGAAACCACCACAAAGTAGCATAGAATACCACTCCAAGTGCTTCATATCTGATTACTTCATTTATGGGTGGTAAACAATCAAGAAAACACCACAAAGCATCTTATCATGCTACAAGAAGTGTTTCTGATCTGAGTAATTCATTTATGGGTGGTAAACATTCAAGATAACACCACAAAGCATCATAGCCTACTATGAGAAGTGTTTCTTCTTCGAGTAATTCATTTAATCATCGTAATCTTTTTGAAACCACCACGAAGAAGCATAGAACACCACTCAAAGTGCTTCGTGTCTAATTACTTCATTTACGGGTGGTAACAATCATGAAAACACCACAAAAGCATCTTATTTTGCTACGAGAAGTGTTTCTGCTCTAAGTACTTCATTTATGGGTGGTAACCATTCTTGAAACCACCACAAAGTAGCATAGAATACCACTCGAAGTGCTTCATATCTTATTACTTCATTTATGGATGGTAAACATTCAAGAAAACACCACAAATCATCTTATCATGCTACAAGAAGTGTTTCTGATCTGGGTAATTCATTTATGGGTGGTAAACATTCAAGATAACACCACAAAGCATCATAGCCTACTATGAGATGTGTTTCTTCTTCGAGTAGTTCATTTAATCATCGTAATCTTATTGAAACCACCACGAAGAAGAATAGAAAACCACTCCATGTGTGTCATGTCTAATTACTTCATTTATGGGTTGTAACATTCAGGAAAACACCACGAAGCATCTTATCCTGCTACGAGAAATATTTCTGATCTAAGTACTTCATTTATGGATGGTAAACATTCAAGAAAACACCACAAAGCATCATAGACTACTATGAGAAGTGTTTCTTCTTCGAGTACTTCATTTAATCATCGTAATCTTTTTGAAACCACCACAAAGAAGCATAGAACACCACTCCAAGTGCATCATGTCGGATTACTTCATTTGTGGGTGGTAACAATTAAGAAATCACCACAAAGCATCTTATTCGGCTACGAGATGTGTTTCTGATCTATGCAATTCATTTATAGGTGGTAAACATTCAAGAATACACCACAAAGCATCATATCCTACGACGAGAAGTGTTTCTGGTCTGATCACTTCATTATTGGGTGGTAAACATTCAAGAAAACACCACAAAGTCTCATAGCCTAGCACGAGAAGTGTTTCTTTTTCAAGTACTTCATTTAAGTGTGGTAACCATTCTTGAAACCACCACAAAGTAGCATAGAATACCACTCAAGTGGTTCATATCTGATTAATTCATTTATGGGTGGTAAACATTCAAGATAACACCACAAAGCATCATAGCCTATTATGAGAAGTGTTTATTCTTCGAATACTTCATTTAAGCATGGTAATCTTTTTGAAACCACCACGAAGAAGCATAGAACACCACTCCATGTGCTTCATGTCTAATTACTTCATTTATGGGTTGTAACATTCAGGAGAACAGCACGAAGCATCTTATTCTGCTAAGAGATGTGTTTCTGATCTAAGTAATTCATTGTTGGGTGGTAAACATTCAAGAAAACACCACAAATCACCATAGTCTAATATGAGAAGTGTTTCTTCTTTGAGTACTTCATTTAAGCATCGTATCCCTTCTTGAAACCACCACGAAGAAGTATAGAATACCACTGCAAGTGCTTAATGTCTGATTACTTCATTTATGGGTGGTAACAATCAAGAAAACACAACAAAGCATCTTATTCGTCTACGAGATGTGTTTCTGATCTAAGTAATTCATTTATGGGTGGTAAACATTCAAGAATACACCACAAAGCATCTTCTCCTATGACGAGATGTGTTTCTGCTCTGATCACTTCATTAATGGGTGGTAAACATTCAAGAAAACACCACAAAGTCTCATAGCCTAGCACGGAAAGTGTTTCTTCTTCAAGTACTTCATTTAAGTGTGGTAACCATTCTTGAAACCACCACAAAGTAGCATAGAATACCACTCCAAGTTCTTCATATCTGCTTACTTCATTTATGGGTGGTAAACATTCAAGAAAACACCACAAAGCATCTTATCATGCTACAAGAAGTGTTTCTGATCTGATTAATTCATTTATGGGTGGTAAACATTCAAGATAACACCACAAAGCGTCATAGCCTATTGTGAGAAGTGTTTCTTCTTCGAGTACTTCATTGTTTCTGATCTAAGTACTTCTTTGTTGGGTGGTAAACATTCAAGAAAACACCACAAATCACCATAGCCGACTATGAGAAGTGTTTCTTCTTCCAGTAGTTAATTTAATCATCGTAATCTTTTTGAAACCACCACGAAGAAGCATAGAACACCACTCCATGTGCTTCATGTCTAATTACTTCATTTATGGGTTGTAACATTCAGGAGAACAGCACGAAGCATCTTATTCTGCTAAGAGATGTGTTTCTGATCTAAGTAATTAATTGTTGGGTGGTAAACATTCAAGAAAACACCACAAATCACCTAAGTCTAATATGAGAAGTGTTTCTTCTTTGAGTACTTTATTTAAGCATCGTATCCCTTCTTGAAACTACCACGAAGAAGTATAGAATACCACTGCAAGTGCTTAATGTCTGAGTACTTCATTTATGGGTGGTAACAATCAAGAAAACACAACAAAGCATCTTATTCGTCTACGAGATGTGTTTCTGATCTATGTAATTCATTTATGGGTGGTAAACATTCAAGAATACACCACAAAGCATCTTCTCCTATGACGAGATGTGTTTCTGCTCTGATCACTTCATTAATGGGTGGTAAACATTCAAGAAAACACCACAAAGTCTCATAGCCTAGCACGAGAAGTGTTTCTTCTTCAAGTACTTCATTTAAATGTGGTAACCATTCTTGAAACCACCACAAAGTAGCATAGAATACCACTCCAAGTTCTTCATATCTGCTTACTTCATTTATGGGTGGTAAACATTCAAGAAAACACCACAAAGCATCTTATCATGCTACAAGAAGTGTTTCTGATCTGATTAATTCATTTATGGGTGGTAAACATTCAAGATAACACCACAAAGCGTCATAGCCTATTGTGAGAAGTGTTTCTTCTTCGAGTACTTCATTGTTTCTGATCTATGTACTTCATTGTTGGGTGGTAAACATTCAAGAAAACACCACAAATCACCATAGCCGACTATGAGAAGTGTTTCTTCTTCCAGTAGTTCATTTAATCATCGTAATCTTTTTGAAACCACCACGAAGAAGCATAGAACACAACTCCAAGTGCTTCATGTCTGATTACTTCTTTTATGGGTGGTAACAATCAAGAAATCACTACAAACCATCTTATTCGGCTACGAGATGTGTTTCTGATCTATGCAATTCATTTATGGGTGGTAAACAATAAAGAATACACCACAAAGCATCTTATCCTACGACGAAAAGTGTTTCTGGTCTGATCACTTCATTAATGGGTGGTAAACATTCAAGAAAACACCACAAAGTCTCATAGCCTAGCACGAGAAGTGTTTCTTCTTCAAGTACTTCATTTAAGTGTGGTAACCATTCTTGAAACCACCACAAAGTAGCATAGAATACCACTCCAAGTGCTTCATATCTGATTATTTCATTTATGGGTGGTAAACATTCAAGAAAACACCACAAATCATCTTATCATGCTACAAGAAGTATTTCTGATATGAGTACTTCATTTACGGATGTTAAACTTTCAAGAAAACTACAAACCTTTCAGGAAACAACCACGAAGAAGCATAGAATACAAATCTAAGTGCTTCATGTCTCAGTATTTAATTTATGGGTGGTAAACATTAAAGAAAACACCACAAAACAGCCTATCTTGCTACGAGAAGTGTTTGTGATAAGAGTACTTCATTTATGGGTGATAACCTTTCATGAGAACTCCAAACCGTTCAGAAAATTACCATGAAAAAGTGTATAATACCACCCTATGCACTTCATTTCTGATTACTTCATATAAGGGTGGTAAACATCCCAGAAAACACCACAAAGCATCTTATCCTGCTACGAGAAGTGTTTTTGATTTGAGTAATTAATTTATGGGTGGTAAACATTCAAGATAACACCATAAAGCATCATAGCCTATTATGAGAAGTGTTTCTTCTTCGAGTACTTCCATTTAAGCATCGAAATCTTTTTGAAACCACCACGAAGAAGCATAGAACACCACTCCAAGTGATTCATGTCTAATTACTTCATTTATGGGTTGTAACATTCAAGAAAACACCACGAAGCATCTTTTCCTGCTACGAGAAATGTTTCTTATCTAAGTACTTTATTTATGGGTGGTAAACATTCAAGAAAACACCACAAAGCATGACATCCTACTATGAGAAGTGTTTCTTCTTTGAGTACTTCATTTAAGCATCATAATCTTTTTGAAACCACCACGAAGAAGCATAGAATTCCACTACAAGTGCTTCATGTCTTATTACGTCATTTATGGGTGGTAACAATCAAGAAAACAGCAGAAAGCACCTTATCCTGCTACGAGAAATGTTTCTGATCTCAGTACTTCATTTATGGGTGGTAAACATTCAAGAAAACACCACAAATCATCATAGCCTAATATGAGAAGTGTATCTTCTCTGAGTACTTCATTTAAGCATGGTATCCCTTCTTGAAACCACCACGAAGAAGTATAGAATACCACTGCAAGTGCTTCATGTCTGATTACTTCATTTATCTGTGGTAAACATGCAATGAAACCCCACAAATCATCTAATCCTGTTATGAGAAGTGTTTCTGATCTGAGTAATTTATTTATGGGTGGTAAACAATCAAGAAAACACCACAAAGCATCATAACCTACTATGAGAAGTGTTTCTTCTTCGAATACTTCATTTAATCATCGTAATCTTTTTCAAACCACCACGAAGAAGCATAGAACACCACTCCAAGTGCTTCATGTCTAATTACTTCATTTATGGGTGGGAACAATCAAGAAAACACCACAAACACTACAGGAAGGTGTCGTATTTGCATCCGCAAGAGATCATTTGCATCTGCATTTTTTTATTAGCATCAGCAGTAAAATTTTCGGACCTTTAAATTTTGATTTGAACATATTGCATTGGCATTGCTGATGCAAGTTTACATTTGTATCTGTCGTACTGATGCAAATAACTGCATTTACTTTTCTATAAAAAAGAAGGGCTGGAGGCGCACTATTGCATCAGCATTCGCAGACGCAAATAATCTTATTATTTTTTTATGGTGGTCTGCATCATTTTAGCGGATGCAATAAATATTCTATTAATTGGATTTATTGAACTTTTGATGCAGATCCTTGCACCTCTTATTCACATCTATTTTTCAAAAAATATATTTTACTAAACATTAAATTTTCATCTTCCATGATACAACAAAAAAATTAAAAAAATTTCTTAATTAATATTATTATCGAATAATTAGTTATGAAAATATTCTTTTAAATATAAGTTTTTACTTGAAAAGTACGAAATTAATTTTAAAAATACTATAATATTATGATATATAAAATATTTGTGTTGATAAATCTTTAACAAATAACAAAATAATTCTAATTTATTTACTTCTAAAAATCTTTCAAAGCACTGATTTTGATTCCCTCCAAAACTTTCGGCAAAATTTTCAATAACTTTTGTTCAAAACATAATTGTGGGCTTCACCTTAAAATAAAAATAAAATAAAAAACAATTTGATCAATGCAATGAATAAGAATCGTTAGATGTAAGAAAAAAATGAATCGCATCCGTTAGTTCTAGGTTTAGAACTGAACTCCTGTGAAGACTCATATTCGCCTCCTTTCCCTCTCTCGCTCTCTATCTCCGTCAAAATTCGAGCTCCAATGGACGATCCTGCTTACGATCGATGCGTTCGAGAGAGAGATAGCGGTTCGAGAGAGAGATAGCGGTTCGAGCTCCTACCTCTCTGTCGTTCTCCACTCGTACCCCCAACACCCGCACCGCATGATGATGTCGTCGCCGTAGACTCACTCGATCTGCCTAACCCTAGAATCGCACCACTGCTCTCTCCTTAATTCCTCCACCCGTGGACGATGCAGCCGGTCAGCCGCCTATCTCGATCAGGTATGTTGGTTTATATTAAATTACAATTATTTTACTGCACTTCTGATCTAGTTTACAAAGGAATTTTGTTTACTAAATGTAAAGAGCAAGGATACTATTTAGTACTACCAGTGTTGTGCGGAAATCATTCTGGTACATCATCCCTTCGCCTCTTTTTTCATATATGCTCGTTTATTGATTATTTTTAGAATTGATCATCAAGAAAGCAAGAAAGACATGATGGATTTTCGATTCTCTGATATTTCAGGTATTTAGAAGGAAATCTCGGTAATTCATATTTTTCTCAAAACTATTGATTATTATAATTTAGTGGAATGACTCAAAACTACAGCTAAAGCCAATTCTTGCAATCATTTGCCTTCTTGACAACTACCAAAGTTGACTCTTGTTGATGATTAATTAAGCAACTTCTCTCCTTCATGTTGACTGAGAAGGTACTACAAAATCTGAATCTGAAAAACTTTTGCTGCAAAGGAATAAAACCTGAGGTGTTCAACTTTTAATTGATGATTGATTCATTTTTATGAGTTTGTAGGGTGCTTTTGTGAGGGAAATACTTTTGAAAGAGATTGCGAAGGTACCAACTATTTCTTTTAGTTTTTAGACTTTCCAGAGATATAGATTTTTTTGTTATTAATTCTGATCATTTGTTTGTTATTAATTGTGATCATTATATATGAGTAGAATACTAGAATCTATATAAGCACCATTAAGCTTGACAGTAGATTTGTCACAACTGTCAAGTATTTGCTTGAACTTGTCTAATTTATTTTGTCAAGCAAATTTGGTTGTTGGTACTGGTTTGTACCAGTATAGTTAGAGCTAGTAAGTAGTTGTTTACATGTACCAGTCCTTTACACATATATTTGATTTTTATCAGCGTTTCAATTAGTAAAATTTCATTTAGTTCTCTTTTATTTTTTTCGTTCAATATGGCTA
>CAXKVX010003286.1:0-23215 GCA_964058865.1 Eleocharis quinqueflora
AGGAAATGAAATTGAAGATGGAGACGTCATGCAGACCATCTGTGAGCTAGAGATGTACTTCCCACCTTTTTCGATATCATGGTTCATTTGACCATTCATATGGTGAGAAAGATAAGAATGTGCTGACCAATGCATTTACATTACATGTATCCTTTTGAGAGAGGAATGAGTCAACTCAAAGGGCTATGTCGAAGTCGTTCTCGGCCAGAAGGGAGCATAGTTGAAGGTTACATGGCGGAAGAGGTAATTGAGTTCTATACCGATCACATGGATGGAGTTGATCCTATTGGACTTTCGAAGTCTCGACACGAGGGTAGATTGGAAGGGTTTGGTATAAAGGGATCGATCACACGAAAGGTCGATGAGCGCATGTTAGAAAAATCACATTTTAAAGTCCTTATGAAACTTCAATATGTGGCCTCTTATGTGAAAGAGCACATTGCTGAGTTGAGAGCGCAAAATCCATCGGGTCGTGCTGATTGAGTCATCAATGAACATAATAAGAAATTTACAAAATGGTTCAAAGACAAACTAAAATCTGAGGGATCAAGTAATCTGACCTTGGCATTACTAGCAAAAGGTCCTTCACTGAACGTGATCACCCATCAAGGTTTCGACATGAATGGATTCACCTGGTATACCAAGAACCACGACAAAAAGAGCACGGTGCAGTAGATCCTGTACCAACTGACGACGGTAAGGCAATGTTATATTATGGTCGAATTGAGGAAATTTGAGAACTTGATTACATAAGATTCAGAATTCCGTTATTTTTGTGTGAATGGTTCAATCAAATTAGTGTCAATGTAGAAAAGGAAAATGGATTCACAATAGTTGAAATGAAAAGAGTGGGTCATCGGGACGACCCTTTCATACTTGCAAATAAACAAGTAAAGCATGTGTTTTATGTGTTGATCCGTCCGACAAGAAGAAGCATGCGGTTCTTTCGAGTAAAAAATGAATTGTCGATGTTGGGGATGTCAAAGAAGAAAACGATCAATATGACGAAATACCGCCATTTTCCACAGGTATAGAGGCTGATCCAGTGAAGAAGAACGACATGTCTCATTACTTGTGTTCAGGTACTTTTCAATTAATGTATGATTTGGTACATATCACTAATATTTTCAATTACGTGTCACATTACATCTGTTAATTATCTAATCTTTTCTAATTATTTGCGATTACTAATATGATTTTTTATTTTGCTTTCAGATCACAATGTAGGAGTGTGGGTCAAACACCGTAAATAAATAAAAAATCATAGCCATTGTGAGTACATTATTTTTACCGTAAAACAAGTTGTTTTATTAATTTTTGTAACGATTGTTTACTTTTCGATCATGAATGCAGGTTCAAGACGCATTAATTTTTCTTGGAATTCCTGTAATTTGTTTTATGAATATTTGTATGAATTGTTGTAATTTTATATTTTACAATTAATTTGTATTAATTATTGTAATTATTGTAATTTGATTAAATTTGATAATTTATTTGTATAACTTTAAATTACATTTTTTTGTTAATTTATTTGATAAAAATATAAAAAAAAATTGTGTTCAGGAGTGGGGTTCGAACCCATGAACTCCGCCTTAACATCAACACCCTTTAACCACTGAACCCTCATTTGTTTCGTGATGAGACATGAACGACAAATCCTTTAAGCCATTTTTTATTAATTTAATATAAAAAATGTTTTCAGTAGTGGGGTTCGAACCCCTGAACTCCAGTTTAACATCAACACCCTCTAACCATTGCACCTTCAATTGTTTCGTGATGAAACATGAACTGAAACTGTTTTAAGCACTGAATATCTATTATAGTGGCATATTGTAATAGCCTGTTATAATAGACCTATTATAGCGACTTCTCCAAGAAGGTCGATATAATAGGGTGTTTTTTGCGCCAAACTAACTTAGCTTACACAAATATACCCTATCTATCCTGATCGACCCCTTCTCTGCCGCTCTCTCTCGCTACTGCCCAAACCCCAATCCTCACCCAGCCAAAACCCCAGCCCCAGCCCCACCCAGCCCCTCGTGCTCTCCCTGCCTCTCGTGCTCTCCTGCTTGCTGCCTTTCGTGCTTGTTGCCTCTCGTGCTAGCTCATTGCCTCTCGTGCTCTCTCTCCTCCTTCGCTGCCTATCTCGTTTGTCTGTGCTCTCTCTTAGAAGGTATTCCATTATATTAAAGTATTTTTAATATTTTAGGTTATCGATATACCATTGCAATTTTGTTGAGTTAATTGAAGGTATACCGACTTACTTGATGTACGATACCATTTAATTGTGTAATGATACTATTTAATTGTGTAATGATTTTGAACTGGTACCAAACTGGTATCAAATGGTACCAAATTGAAATAATTAAAATAGGATTGTGGAGTTACATGTTTGATTGAATTGTCGATTTAAATGTTCCATTGAATTGTCAAGTTAAATTTTTGGTTTAGGGTTTATGGTTTATGTAATCTTTTTTGTTTCCATATAATTGTGATTTCTTCTAATATAATTCTAACATTTCATATTAACAGTCATGTCTTCCGATGGTGCGTCAGGCGGATCTAGCAGCTCTGGCCGAAAGATGAGATCGAAAGCCAATGCACAAAAGGTTAAAGATAAAGAAGACAAGCATATCGAGTTCGATGAGAACGGCGTAGCCACCGGTGATATGGCTAAAGATTGGACGACATAGCTCGGCGTTTATGTTAGATCGCACGTGTCATGTGACGTCAAACACTGGGAAGATTTCGACAAAAAGATGAAGCAGAATCTTTGGGAATAGATTAATGTCAAATCTTATACTATAAAACCCTAATTTTAGTTTGCTTGTACATTTTTCTAATCATATATTAATATTGATGTCCATTCCAATTTTGTTGTTTTTTACAGGAGACTTGGAACATTCCAGACGACATAAGGAAAAATAGAGTCCTTACAAAGATGGACGATCTTTGGAAGGCCTGGAAGGTTAGACTGAGGCAGCAGTACATCTACTGAGAAAATCTGTTTACTCCTATGGATAAGGGAGAACCTATCACTGAGGAGCACTGCCAGAACTTCGTTGCCTACACGCAAAGCGAAGAGTTTCATGTATGATTTGCTTTTATCTCTGATGGAATTTTGTAATTTCAATTGTAACCCAACAAATTGTCAATATATTTACTACTATCTTAATTTCTTATTGGTAGGTGCTACGTCAATGTAATAAATGAAACGCACACAAAATGGTGCACCACCACACAACTGGTTCGTGTGGTATTAAAAGCGCGAGGAAAAATTGGAAATCCACTGATATTATTTGCATTGGAGATGGTATTTTTTTTTAATCCAACATATTATTATAACTTGTAAATAACTAAGTTATGACTAATTAATGATTCTATATTTTTTTGTGTCAAGAGAGGAGTCGGAAGTGGTCAGCACCTCCATCGGTGATAGAAGTCTGGCATTCCTCAGATCTCATGCCAGACGAGTAAAGGACGGTGAATATGTCATTGTCAATGAGGCGACGAGAGAGGTAGCTAAGCGAGCGGTACTCTAAACTGAGAAACCGAACCTTAATCACTCAAGAAGAAGTATTATAATACTTATACTAATAAGAAATTTTGAGAATAAAACTCTCGAACTGGCACTACGAGCCACCAAGTGATGAACTCGGTTGGTGGGCATTAGCCGAATGTTTATGAAGACATCCCGACGAGGGGACCCCACGGGCGAATCCGTTTACCGCACGTAATCCAACCGTCGCGATGCCCTCACGCTACATCCAGCTGGTGATCACTGACCCGACTCTCATCACTCTCGACGAATATATATATATATATATATATATATATAGAGAGAGAGAGGCTAGGGTGCTCCATGGAGCACCAAATCCCTCATGCTCCACCTTCGTTATATCCAATTTGAAAATTCCAACGACTGATCCGAACCGTTGAACATGATCTACATATTGAAATCTACTTGGTGATTGAATTTTACATTTTTTTTAAATTTTTTGCTATTTTTTTAAAGATGTAGAAAAGTTGCTAATCAAACGGTTTCTGGACCAACAAAAATTGCAATTTCCTACCTCTCTAAAAAATAGCAAAAAAATGTAAAATTCAATCTCCAAGTAGATTTCAATATGTAGATCATGTTCAACGGTTCGGATCGATCGCTGGAATTTTTAAATTGGAGATACGGTGTGGAGCATTAGAGATTTGGTGCTCCATGGAGCACCCTAGCCTATCTCTCTCTCTCTCTCTCTATATATATATATATATATATATATATATACACACACATTATTTTATACGCATCTACCTATAAGTAGCTAATAGCCTAATATGATCCGTATATCAGATCTTACATGCAACATGAGATGCATATGACATGAGATGCAAGTTTGTCTCAATAGTTGGTACAGTTATCGGTATGCAAATTATGACAGTTCAAGTGCTACAGGCATGTTTAGTCATTGTTGGTATTTTGGTACCACAATTCAATTTAGGTAAGTCTGGTAGGTCCTAATAAATGAAAGAAATATAAGCCCCAGAAATCCACACTTGGAAAGAAGTGCGAGTAGTCCTAATATATGGGAGGCTATGCCGCATCTGCGCTGGCATCAGTGTCGTATGCAACAACGTCAGTCTCATCCCCTGTGTATGGGTCCGATTCAACTAAGCCTCCTAATATTTTGATGTCGGGGTTTTCAAGTTAGATTTAATGAACAATGAGCTATGAGATGGAAAGAAAGGTCTAGGCGTTTGAGACGTCCTTAATGCTCCTAATATATTTCATTTAATATTTTTACTTAGTCAAGGTTCGCGTGCAGTGTCTGTGTTGCACGGCGAGTGTGTGTATGAATCACATGTTTCTGTCTTTTTATTTAATTTAAGTGTTGTTCTATACTACTCACTTTATTCATTATGACGTCAGGTCGATAGATACAGAGTACAAATAAAATACAATATGATGAAAGCATGTTACAAATTCAACTCATTTTAGTTGGACTTTTAATTAAACTAAGTAAAAAAGAAGATAAGTAATTCTAATAAATATAGATGTGTATTGGTATTATTCTTATAATGAAATTGATCAATATACACGTTATTGTGATTTAGCATTTAGTTAGTTATTATTGTGTGTATGTCGTATGAATTGTATTCCATTGTAGCACAATAGTCGCCACGTAGTTTTAAATGGCGACTCCCAAATAATATCTCTTTGGAGAAAATTCTCCGATATCCTCCATAATTCATTAATAATATATTGTTTTAATTTTGTCAAAGTCCGGAAAATCTTCGTATGATCTGTGCATCTAAGATCAGTAGGCTTTGTCTGACGCGTATCACACGTAGATTAAAATTGAATTAACTATACATGCATAATTAAATAATTAATTAGGTGAAATAACCATATCACTGAGCCAACTCGCACATGACCTTCTACTTCTACCGACACGTCAGACAACATAGAGAATTAGAGATATCAGATATGGAAGTTCTAAAAAATCACCAAAAATCGAAGAAAAAAACACACACGTTATCAATGCACTATACACAAAAGAGCTTTATTACCACCATCATAAAATTCGAAAATGAAAGAGTAGTGGCATTTCAGAAATTTGTTGAAAAAGTTAACACCGAATGTTACGTAAAGATCCGTTACTAAGTTCTGCTACTTTGACTGAAGTATGAGTTTTTTATTTATCATCGGTTTTTGAACAAAAAAGTCCATGATAAAATAATAACTTATGACCGGATTTTAATATGGACCGGTTTAAACTTTTCATCGGTTTTCTTTTAAAAACTGTCAATAAATATTTAACTTTATCACTGAATTTCAACAAGAATTCAATGGTAAACTCTTTTTCACCGGATTTTTATATATAACTAGTCATAAATCTCGAAACCCTATATATAAATTTCTTTCTTTCTTCTCCAATCAGCAGCCGACACCTTCTCCATTACCAACAGAAACATTTTCTTCCCCAATTCACCTTCATTAATGCACTTCAATCCTCCATTAAAACATTAAAAAGAGATTGATTTTGTTTTGTCTAGCCGCCTCCAAATATTTCTCCAACAATATTTTTACTGAGGTATTATTTCTTTAACAACATCAAAAACATTTTCAGATTTAGCAAAATTATGAAGGTTGTATTTTTTTTCTAATATTCATTTTTGTTTTATTTAGAAGGAAGATTAAAGAGGTCAAGGAGGAGTAATATCAAAGCAATGTGAATTTAATTGCATATATATTGAGATATCTCTTATAATTTTTAATAAATTTAGTCTTATTAATTTGTAGTTTGCATATATCCATAAATTATCGCATATATATGTATATATATATTAATCGGCAGATGTATATATATGTATATATATGTAACTAATTGTATTGTCATATAGGACCAAAATATCAGAACATAATTAATTTAGGTCGGTACCCGTTCAGAATTAATCCAATAGGAATTAATCTCGAATACTCTCCGTTTGGGAATGTTCTTTGAATGCTTTGTCTCATTTAGGATTAGTACGCATACGACAGTTGCAATCTAGCTTTGAGAAAAATTCGATTTAGTATTTCTCCTTTGTTTCCACGAGTACGTGCGTACATGCAAATTTGCGTCGGCGTACCCGAGGAGCTAAGAGGAAATGTTGCTGGATTTTTCTCAAATGCTAGATTGCAACTACCGTATGTCCACTAATGAGACAAAGCATTCAAAGAGTGAATTAAAATGGTTGACCAGCCCTAAACCTCATGTACAACTCTTGATAACCCTAGACCTTACGTGAATCTAATTTGCTTGTGTGTTCAAAATATGGCTCTCTAGTACTTGCTATCTTTGTTTCCGAATATGAAAAGAGCAAGAGGCAAAATCTGAAAATATTAGAAAGATTAGATGCAAAGCCCCAGCAAAGAGTGCTCACAATCTTTTTGTGTGTGATGTTTCTTTACTTAAACTATTTAGCTAACTTATAGATTATTTCATTATTTAATTAAGTCTTTTGTATACTTATAAACAAGTACACGTGACGAAATTAGTACATTCAAGCTAGTTATATTTTTCTGAAATGTGACATCGTATTTTATACATTAAGTATAAAAATACTTTTGGTGCAAAGTAACTTGTCTGGAGTCTGGACCCATTTTATTGAAATTTTAAATCATGCGCGCACTGCTATGAAGATCGCTGGAATTTCCCATAATATCAGTTATTAGGGATTCTGATTTTCTGGTTTCTCTTCAATTTTACTCATAACTACTTGAGATCTTATTCCGATTTTTGTATGTCTAATTTTGAAAAAAAAATAATATGAATTACATTATAATTCTGATTTCAAAATTTTGACATCGACCACTTTTTTCTACGTTTGAGAAAAAAATTAAACAAATATTATAGTTTATTTTTTTCAAAGTTTGACAAAATTATTCTCTTATTCTCATATCAACTAGTCAAACTTTCATTTCATTTTATTATAAATAAACATTTATTAAAGCACGTGGTCACAAAGATATCATCTCAACTATTTGACGGGAACCGATCAATTGAATCTCATACCCGCTCATAAAGGGAAATTTTTTTATCGGACTCTAAAAAAAATAAGAATTATATTTATGATTCTCATTTCGAAAATTTGACAATCATTGTCTCATTTTCTGTGTTTAGCGTTCAGATTAAACGCAGACGTTCACGCTGCAAAAACAAACGACAAAATGATTAAGTATTGTGCAAAATTTAAAATATGTGTTCATTTTTTAATGTTGCGTCTGAACGTTGCGTTCATAAAATATTTTGGACGCTACGTCTGGACGCACATTCAGATGTTGCGTTCAGACGTGAACGCAAATTTCAATGTACTTGATAATTTTTTTTGCTTTGTCAACTCGAGTGATCTCGATTACGGCTGCTAGTGAACATGACGGTTCACGAACAAAATGGACTGAACATTATTGAACATTTATGGAATTGATTATTTTTTTTGTCTTGATTGAAGTTCAGTCTAAATTCAATTACTAAAACTGAACTGGACTAATTATGGAATCAATATGAGATCAAATGAAAATATATTCAAATATCTCAATAGATCAACCAAGTTCTAACTCTTTGTTTCACGTAGATAAAACTAAGTTATTCGCACAAAGAAACCTAAGTTATTCAATACAGTGATGAAAAAGCTTCAATTTAAAGAGGACTGTGCACTGCGGTGTTCAGAATCAGATCCGCATAGTTAACTTATGGACAAATAGTAGACATTATTCGATTATAAGATGAACTGAACATGAATTGAATATTAGTAGATAATTATGGGCTTAATTTGGTCATGAACTTCAACTCCTCATCAGCAGACTGAGCTGGACATGGACTGAAATCCATCCATTAGCAGCCCTAATCTCAATTCCTGAACGCGTGTGCTTAGAAAACACATATGAACGCTGAACGCAGAAAAATAGAAACATAGCTGTCAAATTTTTGAAACTAGGGTCATGAATGTAATTTTTATTTTTTGCAGGATTAGAAAAGAATATTTCCTCATAAGGCGCTATATATATATATATATATATATGTATGTACTATCACCAAATTAGTATCTGGAGTCGAGTTCAGAGTTCCCTTTAGTTTCATTCTGAGCAATCAGTGTTCTGTGAAGTGCTTCCATTTAACCAAGGTCTGATTTCTTAACATAGATTTTTTTTTTCTTTTTTGAAATTTCTGTTAATATGTGGATGATCATGCATCCCGTGATCCCCATACCTCACATTCAAAGATGCTTAACCTGAGATCAATATTTGTTATACATTAGAGAAATTGAGTATGCGGTATATTTTATTTATGAACAATTAGTTATACTGATTGCCAATTCAATTCTTTTAATGTATTAGTTTTTCAATCAATTATCTCAAAAAAGGTTCTTCAATCTGATGAAAATAATTATTATTGAGAGATGCAACGTAAAAAAATTCTGCCGAATTAGTGGCAATTTTTTTTTGTTCAAAATTTCATTTCGATAATTGATAGATACGAACAATATATGAGCACAAAATTTGTATCATTTCGAGTGTATTTTAATATGAAGAAAGAGCTAGCTAAAATAATGAACTAAGTTTTGCCATATACATTTATTTTAATGTCTATAGAAATAAAGAAGAATACAGTCTTGTGTGCATTGAAGGTGATATAGAACAACTCAACATTTTTAGGTTCCAAATTCCAATGCATAATTCTTTTGTGTCATAAAGTCGATTATGCAATTAAGTAACCTCAATGGAACTCTCTGCTTTATTGAAACAATTGGTTCTTTGCATAACTGGCATCACTTTATTAGTTGAAATTTTAGACAATCTTGTAAGAACAAGTTATCCAAATTGATTACTGTTCGATCATAGTGACATCTTCAACTTTGGAGATCAAAATATCATAACATGTTTTAGCTTCCTTACATATATTATACCATGATAAAATTCATGAAATAGTAAAGCAAGATATCTTCTTTTATGATATGCAAAACTATTTGATAAAAGAAAGAAGAAATACCTTCTTGTCAGGAGCTATATGAGCCCATAGCCAACATGGCATTCTTTAATGGAAAGATTGTCTTCATTCAAACTTCAAGGTTAAACTCTCATGAGCTAACCAGACATCTTGATCTAAAATCCATTCTGTTTTCATGAATCCCAAACATACCATTATTATAATATATAAGAAGAAAGATCCTGAGGGACCATCCATTAATTGATCTCAAGGTAGTATCATATATAGCTAATGTACATAGTACAAGCAGATATGTTTGTGGCTTCTACTTTGCTCACATTCTCTGTGGCATATTCAAAACATTGTGGCAGTGAGGTTCATAATATAAACACCACATATGTTATGATCTGCATGTATTCCTGCTTTGTTTTGAGCATTAATTGACAAACAATGTCCTTTTGTGCAGAGTGGATACAAGATGTGGAAACTTAAAATCGCCGAAGGTGGCCCGCTGGTGAAAACTTGCAGTGGATATATTGGAAGAGAAACATGGGAATTTGATGAAACGCTAGGATCGAGTGAAGATCGAGCTGATGTTGAAAGGGCTAGAAAAGAGTTTTACCTAAATAGGCACAATAAGACACAAAGCTCAGATCTACTTGCAAGGATGCAGGTCGAATTTTATCTGTTGTTGCATGCATTGTCTTGAATTGTAACTCTGCATCTCAAATCCTCAGTACATCTTCAGTTAAATGCCTTAACTTAGTGTAATTTCTTATGCACAACCAATAAGTTTGAAGATGTTGAGGAAAATTAAAACAACACAAATATTTCCTCTCAAGCTGATTATAACATTCTGGTTTGTTTAACCTGCAGCTGGCCAAAGAGAACAACTTTGATTATTTCAAAAAACCAAGTGAAAATGAGGAGAATACTGAAAAATCAGCTTCAACAGCTATGAAGAAAGCAGTTGATTATTTCTCAGCAATTCAAGCAAAGGATGGACATTGGCCTGGAGATCTTCCTGGACCTTTATTCCTCACACCTATTATGGTATTTCTATATTAATTGTCTTTCTATTTCAAGTTTTTATGTCCCACCAAATTGAGTATATCTCTTTATTTTACTACCACGTCGCCTTCAACACTTGTCCCTTCTATTTTGTTGCTATTTGGTATTTTGGTATTTGGTAATAAATTTGCCGCACCGTATGAAACATTGTTTTTCCACGTTGTGGAAAATTGTTACGCGTCTTTACACAGAAATGGATGTTTTAAAAATTGGAAGGAAAAAAAGAGTGAAAGAGTTAGCTACCTAATTTTTAAAGAATAGGCTTCGCCTACAAAATTTGTATTAACCAATTAAGAAATAGCTGCCTAATTCTGCAAGTCATTTTCCTGGAAACGCGAAATTAACGGCTAGGGTTTATTGTTGGTTAATTAGACACTTTGTATGGATTAAAGAAATCACCACATGGGACACTTTGTATGATGTTTTCTACTGTTGGTGCTGAAGGCACTTTGTGTGGGTTCTCTGCACACGTGACATGAATTTTGTCGATGCAGGTTATTGTTCTCTACGTCACAGAATCTTTTCATGTATTATCTTCTGAGCACCGGAAGGAGCTGTGTCGTTACATGTATAACCTTCAAGTAAGACTACTACAAAATGAGTCTCTCTCTCTCTTTCTATATATATATATATATATATGAGAAATGCTATTATGTTTTGCAAATCACGTGCTTTGAATGAACTATTGGATCTTCAATCATCATGTGCACACGAATCACAAAGCGTGATCCAATGATCCACAATTTCAAAGCACGTGCTTTGCAAAATATAATAGCATTTCTCTCTCTATATATATATATATATATCGCCACTTCATTAAAGATATGAAATTCAGAACTGCTTACTTGACTTGAATCTTAACTTTATCAAGGGAACCACATTAGATGCATGACCCAGAACTTTCTTTAATGATATGATACATATTTGAAAAAAAAAAAAACTTTCAGTACTTCAAAAATAACTAAATACTCCCAATCACTATGAATCATCAGATTTGATGTATAAATACAAATTTTGATGTATATGAAGTTATGAACAGTCTGAAATGACTAGAAGTATTTAGCGTGAGTACTCAAGTTTTTCCCTACATATACCTTTATATATTTCTTTATACTACAGCTACAGGTAGGCTTTAATTATATGCTTTTTATCCCCTATGATTAAATAACAGAACAAAGATGGTGGTTGGGGTCTACAAGCAGAGATGCCTAGTTGCATGATATGCACTGTTCTGAACTACACTGCTTTAAGACTACTGGGACAAGAGGTTGATGACAAGACTATGCCTGCAGCAAAAAAATGGATCCACGATCACGGCGGCGTTACTATGATGGCATCATGGGGAAAACTTATTCTCTCGGTAAGAAAAAAGGAAAAACAAAAATCTACTAAACAATGTCAACATAACGTTTTAAAATATAGAGAATGCAGTTGATTGTTTCTAGTAGCTGACACTTAGGAACCTCAAGAACTTTTTATATATTAAAAAAAATCAGATGAAAGATAGATAAAATAAAGTAATACCTGGTTATAAAAATCTAAAATCCAGACCTGGTAAATTTCATAGATTCCTCCAATAGGTTGTATGGGGCTGAAAGGATCCAGCTCTATCAATTGTCACAAAGACCAGTATGGCCTGGCTACATGTCAGATATCAGACCATTCTATTTAAAGACCTGTTGCCTGAAATGACTTGGTTTATCAAACAAAATCCTCTGCGGAACATTTTTCTCCACAAAGAGAGTAACTTCTGATCTGAATCGTTGGATTAAAGTTCAACGATCCTGATTAATAAAACAAAAAAAGTTTCTCATAATCATATGATTGGCGATCGAACATTGATCTTTAATCTGACGGTTCAGATCGATCTCTGCAAAGAGCGGGAAAAAAATCCACAAGTTCTTGATTTATAACATAACACTGCCAGCACCTTACACCATCCATTTTATTTATTCTGATTAAGATCAAGGCGTGAACCATTTTACAGCATGGGTATCACAGATTTACCAATTACCTTGTGGATTATTTACTTGCACAAACTATTGCAAGCCCTTGAATTACAAGACACAACTGAACAATATTTCTTAGATTATATGGCAAATTATGCTAGAGCAACGCTATTATAATATGCATAGGACATCCCATTTCATTCTATGCATATATAATTAGCTCAATAAATTGAGATTTAAGTTGTTTAATAAAATTATTCATATCAAAATATTATAAATTTTGTGATTTTTAGAATTTTTTGGCTATTTTTTAAATATTTTTTTGTACTGCAGCTCAAGAAAATGGCATTTTTTTAAAAACAGTTCAAAAAATATTTTAAAAAATAGCAAGAAAGTTCTAAAAATCACGAAATTTGATTTCCTACGATATTTTGATATGAAGAATTTATTGAACATCTTAAATCTCAATTTATTGAGCTAATTATATATGCAATTAACGAAAGGGAGTGTCATATACATATTATAATAGTCTTGCTCATTATGCTAATAAAACAATTTCACAAAATAATTTCCAAGTTAAACAAAATGAACATTAAAAAAATCAATTCTGAATGTACACACATAAGTACTGTCCCAAGATTCTGCTCAACCAAAATTATTGTACAAAACCGATTGAATTTTCTGGTTATAAGCTTTACAATTTAGTCTGAAAACCTTATAGCTTGCATAGAACTTATCATCAAAGAAATTGACGAAAAATTTATTCAAATGATTTTATGAACTCTGATGTAAATTTCTTACAGGTGCTTGGAGCATATGAATGGTCGGGTATGAATCCAATGCCGCCGGAGCTTTATCTCCTTCCATCCTTTTTCCCTTTCCATCCAGGTATATATTTCTGGCATATCGAAGTATCAGTAGTGCAAAAAATAATATTTTAACTGCCCCTTTGTGGAACAGGGAAATTTTTTTGCCGTATAAGAATGATCCTGGTAGCAATGATATATTTATATGGAAAGCGGTTTGTTGTTCCAATCACAAAGATAGTGCTATCCTTGAGAGAAGAGTTGCACATTCAACCATACCACACCATAGATTGGAACCAAGCACGCCAACTGTGTGCTAAGGTAATATTTCTATTTATTTTCATTTTCTCTTCTTTCCTTTTTTTGAGATGGATTTTTTTTTCTCTTTTTTCTTAACTTTGGCAATACTTTCTCCGTTTGTTAACTCTTTTCATATTATATATGATTTCATGGATTCTTAATGTAGGAAGACAGTTTCGTACCACGCACAAGATTTCAGGAGAACTTGTGCAATGTCCTATACAAAATAGGGGAACCCCTTTTTAACACTTGGCCCATATCACTAGTGAGAAAAAGAGCACTAGATGCACTAGAGGAATATTTACATTATGAAGACGAAATCACGAGGTACATATGCATGGGAGCATTTGAAAAGGTAGGTATTTCAGCATTGCTAGTTTCTTTGTTAAATTTCAAGTGATTTTGTTCAGATAGGAGTCTATGCTTGGCAGAACTAATACAACTGTTTCATAAAATGGCTGACTAATGACCTTTACCAGAAAGCAAGTTCAGGAACTGTTATACTTGCATAATGTGAGCCATGATTACGAAGCTATACCAGAATGAAAAACATACTTTCAATTGCAATAAATCCAAATTTAATGTGCCAAAGTGCTCAAGCAAATGAGAAGAATTTTTCATAATAAGTGATTGCTCAACAGTGTTTATAATATTGATTTACATGTTAATTATGCAATTACATATTTCTACAAGGATTTTATGCAATAAATTAAACTTATAGTTACCTTGAACAGTTCCTTCGTACACTATGTTCTTTTGTGAGGGATCCAAATAGCAAGAACCTCCAGTACCATCTTGCAAGAGTACCAGATTTCCTGTGGATTGGTGAAGATGGCATGAAAATGAGGGTAAAATTTTCAAGTTTATGGTCATACATGAAATTAGTATATTTAGGCATATGTTCAAAATTGAACTCTATTCCTTGCTCTGCATTACTATTAGGCATCTTCAAGTCAGTCATGGGATCCTCCTTTTGCAGTTCAAGCAATTTTGGCTTGTGACCTTGCCAAGGAGAAAGGGAATACACTAAGAAAGGCTCATGATTTCATAAAAGCCTCACAGGTAAACTGATCAACAAATAAGTCGAACTTATATTCTTCATTTCTTTAACTCAGACATAACCATTATATATCAACCAGTTACTGCTCTAGAAATTCTACTATCACTTCATGCGGATATCATGTATTTTTACATTTTGCGGGGGCCATTTTCGGTGGTAATCGGGGCAAATGGGGGTATTTTGTTTGGGGCACTGTTTTTTTCTTTTCTAAAATCAATAAAAGGTACTTTAGAAGAAAATTGCCACACCAATGAGGTATTTCACTTTCAGGAAATTGGTAAGAGAATGTCTAACAAATTGGATGGAATTTTCTAAAATACTTTCAAGCTTAAACTATGATAACCTTTGTTCTATAGTTAGATAACCCTACAGGGGACTTTGGCCGGCATCATCGCCATTTCTCTAAAGGTGGCTGGGCTTTTGCAACGGCAGATGAAGGCTGGGCTGTTTCAGACTGTACAGCAGAGGCTGTCAAGGTGACATTGAAAAAGAAAATAAAAATTCTGTGAAACTATGACAGTTTGCATACTGAACTTCAAAACAGTGGTGTTGATTTTTGCTATTTTACAGGCATTGCTACTGCTGTCAAGATTTTCACCAGACCTTGTTGGTGACCATGCAACAAGCGAAAGCATGTATGAAGCTGTTAATTTCATGCTCTCTTTGCAGGTCCTTTTTCTTTGTTGTTGTCCTTTTTTTTTTATTGATATAAGAAAGCTTGATATTGGTGTTGCCCTAATTTCACGAGTGATAAACCAGCAAAATATATGCAGAATCCTAATGGTGGTTTCGCAACATGGGAATTACAACGAACGTATCCATGGGTTGAGGTACTTTCTGGAAAAAATAACAGTTATTTTCATCACAAATAAGAAATGCAGGGGATTTCATATTTCTATCTCGTGCATGCATGTTTTCATCACTTTTAAATTGAACTTGCTTCTCGATATAAGCAAAATTTTATGGACTTCTCAAATCATTGCCTTTTTTATTGTAGGCATTAAACATGACAGACATGTTTGCAGACACAATGGTTGAATATCCGTAAGGCTCACAAAATTTACAATAAAAGCTTTCTGCAACAATGTTTGGAGCAAAGAAAAAAAGTAACGAAACTCAAACAATTTCAGGTATGTTGAATGCACATCGTCAGTTATCCAGGCATTGGTGCTGTTCAGAGAGAAATATCCCTTACACCGCAGCAATGAAATAGAGAAATGCTTAAAACAGGCTACTTGTTATGTTCAACAAACACAAAACATCGATGGTTCCTGGTAATGTTTTTCTGTTTGCATCAAGCTTATTAACATCTCTTTATTTTCTTTACTTTGTTGATATATTTTTTTTTCTTTTAGTAACCATTCTCCATTTTCGCTATATTGTTAGTAGAGGTTGCCAGGGCCAGGGGAGGCTCATAGTCTCATACCATCTTAGTTAAAGGCTTACCATATCCAATAGCAACTACATATACACTGTAAACCAAATGACTGTCTGCCATCTATACAAACACTAGCTGGTGCACATGGGACAATAATTTTATGCATATGCAGGTTCGGATCATGGGGAGTGTGCTACACTTATGGAACATGGTTTGGCATAGAAGCTCTATATGCAGTCGGAAAGAGCCATGAAACTTGCGAGAATATTCGCAAGGCTTGTGCATTTCTCCTTTCAAAACAATTGCCTGATGGAGGCTGGGGCGAGAGTTATCTCTCTTCTACAAAGCAGGCAAAGTTTTGGAATATACATTGTTGAAATAAAACCATCACAATAAATTGTCTACCGGGAAAATAACATTGTTTAAAAATATATTTTTGGTATTTCAAATATTTAATATGTTGGGTTCATAAAAAATACTTGAAAAACTCATGTGTAAAGTATTGCTATGCTAAAATCCAGAACTGTACCAATTAGAACAGACTCATTACCTATTGGTGTGAGATACTTTTTGTTTAACTCCAAACTTTCATTAGGTAATTTAGCTTGAACACATAAAATAAGAAAAATTGTATTTCATTCCCAAAATTTCACTGCACAGTCCTGGTTAAACTTTTTGATGAAGTTAAACATCTGTATGTCTCAAGCAAATAATCATATTATTTTACAGGAATATACAAATCTAGCTGGAAATAAATCAAATTTGGTGAACACTGCATGGGCAATGCTCGGACTTCTAAAAGCTGGCCAGGTTTTATAGTGTCATTTAATTATGTATGAGAACTTCATGTGTACCTCCACGAGGAATAAATTTCATTAGTTTCCCAGAAAAACCAAAAAAGTAAATATGAATTGCTTAGCACAACTAGCAAAATATGATCCACAAGTGGAGCAAAAAAGAGATTCTACACAGTGCTGCTAAGTTGTGCTATAAAGGTTACCAATGATAAGGTAGGATGAATTTTAAGTGGGATTCATGTTACATCTAAGCTTAAAAGGGATTGCATGGTATTTTGAGGTCTTGTAGGGTTTTACAAAAACAAAAGTCAGTTATTTTTCTTTTTCCATATTTTCTTTCAAGTGTACTTGTTAATGGAAGCAAATGTTATGTTGTACCAATTTTCAGATTGAAAGAGATCCAACTCCAGTGCATCGGGCAGCCAGCCTCCTAATTGGCATGCAATTAGACAATGGAGACTTCCCTCAACAGGTACATGATCTTACTGATACCATAACAAACAAGTAGTTACAATTTTACTAAAGAAAAATGTAAGTTGTTCCCGAAATTTCATTCAATCAATAGTTGCCATTTTATAGCTTAAAATGTGATGAAAGAAAGATCATTGACATAACAATCAATACATCAGCCCATTAATGCCTGGCAACCTGCTAGTATATAGGTCTAATCTGCAATTACACTGAACTGCTGGATTTTGTACTATATTTGGGAATAATACACTTGATTTTGTACTATTAGGAAATGACGGGGAGCTTCATGAAGTTTGGGTTCCTAAATTACATGGCCTATCGGAACATCTTTCCAATTTGGGCTCTTGGAGAATATAATAGAGTTGTCCTCACCAAAACAATGTGAATACCTATATGTATATTGTTTTCATAATAAAACAATTTCAACTTTATTTCTTGTAACTCACTATCAAGTTGTAAGAGTCGAAACCATTATCTACTTGTTGGATAAGAAAGCTTCTTTATCTATCTATGCACAGTCTTGGTTGACATTAATGTACCTGTCTCAGTTCTTTGATGCTCACAGCTCACTTATTTCCCAGTTCACTTGTGATTTGGGGCAACTGCTACACATACCTACAAAATTGAATAGGGGCAGAAGAAATATTATAATAGGACCACGTATAGTACTGATTTACCGGCAACTCTGAACTTAATAGTTAATAATATTTAAGTTTTGAATCTAAATTCTTGAAACTAGAAAAGCATCTAAAGTGAAAGGAGTCAGTACTGGGAGCTGTAATTCGTTATACAATTTAATATATAATGGTTGGGTGAGGCTACGGTACTTCACAAAGCATCAAGCATGCGGTACTTCGCATCCGTATATCAAATTTCAAAGTTCAAACGTCCAATCCAAGCCGTTGAACTTGATCTTCATATTAAAATCTCCTTGGAGATCAAATTTTACATTTTTTAGAATATTTTACTATTTTTTAGAGAGGTGGAAAATCATTCATATCAAATGGTTCATAAATCGTTATATTAACCCAACTTTTCACTATCTTTAAAAAATAGTAAAAAACTTCTAAAAATGTAAAATTCGATCGACAAGGAGATAATATGAAGATCAAGTTCAACAGTTTGGATCGGGCGTGTAGACTTTGAAATTTAATATATGGAGGCGAAGTACCACATGTTTGATGCTTTGCAAAGTAACGTAGCCTCACCCATAGTGGTTTATTTAGCTTGAAGTTTACATAACTATAGATTAGCCTGAACTCAGTAGCCTCCAATATGCAAAGATCATAGCAGTAATGAACTGGCACTCTACCTGGTAAAGTATGTAAAGATACCATTCTCCCGATCATAACCACAACAATGGTGTCTAAGACAAATCCAGTATGGTAATTATTTCTCGTTAGGTGTTGTTAAAACTCTGAGCCGAACACACATGTGAGATGAATTGCGAAAGCAATCATCACCTGTAGAAACTAGATTATAATCAATAATAAGTAAATAGACTTACTGCATTGACATGAGAAACAGTATCAGAGAGAAGCATTCTCCCAGAAAAGGGGGTTTCCAGCATCTGCAGCTATTCCATTGCTTCTAAATCTTGCAACCAACCTATCACTTCAGGCACTGACCGTAAGAGGGGAAAAAATATGTTGTAGCCTGACTAAGAAACTTAAACAATAGCATAAAATGCCAACAAATATTCATAGGGAACAACTTAGCACATTATTTAAACCGTGTATGGGACTCCATCATTCCAATCTCAGCTATAAGCCTAATGTTTGGTTGTCAGTTTTGTTTAACTAAAATTTGAACAATTTCATTTGGAGACCTGGTTAAGCTATAATTGATTTCTCAAATAGTTATTAAAGTACCTGAGTTACGGTTGACTAAGACGAAGGGAGATGCGAAAAGGCATGGGAGATCGGTTGAGCGGAGAGGAAGGGAAAAAAAGTTGGCGCTAGGTTTTGTGATCCGTCTAGATTTATAAAAAAAAATTCTTATCTACAAGGAGCATATAACTATACTAGACGTATAACTCGCGTTTCGCGCAAAAAAAAACTAAATTTTAAACTTTTTTATTACAATAATAAAATTATAATAAATTGTTTAAATAATAAAAAAAACAAAATAAACAACGGGAAATGAACAGTGTCCGAAATGTTGAAACATGATATATGTATAATTTTTTTCATATTTTTCAGAAGTATTTTGTAAAAAAAATTTGATAAATTATATAAATACATAAAATTATTTTGTAAGAAAATATTTAGGAGAGTACTTGCTCCCCTCTGAAGCTCCGATATACACTAAACGGTCATTGTAGCCACCGGCGATCTATCTAGACGAAGATAGTACTCCATTGATAATCTATACTTGCAATTTGAAATTTACATAATTTGACGTATATTACTTCTCCTTCGAAGTTTAAAAATCTCGCAAATTTACTAGTTTTAATTACTTCTTATATAAAAACTCATGTTAAATATATATCTATTTTCTTTCGTTAAAAATGTAATTTCTTTATTCCTAGGCGAAAAGCCACTCATTATTGAAGTAGTGGATGATTGTTTTGTACTCGTGACGTACATTTGATGATTTAAGTATATTGTTACATATGTACGAAAAACCGATAACTAGAATAGTTTGGGGAGAAGTTATACTTCGCATAGGATACGGTTCCAAAAGAATGGATACATGATTACCAGGAACGAGATTTTTTGCTACCCAGCACATTCAATGCAGAAGATTTGAATCGTCTGTTTGCATCAAGATTCATATTTTTTCAAACTTATAATTATAATACTCTGAATCAAATCTGAACCTTTCGTAATCTATACCGCAGAAAATCTAAAACTATCATTGTTGTTGCGTAGTAGGGGATAGGCTTCCATATGATCATGGTGGCGTAACAACAAGTCTACGATGACAGCGTGGGAAAAAATTATTCTCACGAAGTTACAGTAATATTTTCACTGCTCGTGCGCTCTCCAGAAAATCTCCATAAAAGTAAATAAAAATTCTAGCATCTGTTTTGTTTTCGAAAAGACCTGTTTAGTACAATTTTCAAATTCGTGCCTTCTAATTTTAATAGATTGTACCAGCGACTCGGCTGGCTGCATATGCTTAGATACCACTTTTATTAAGGCCCATGAAAAGACATGATCCATATGTTCACATTTTCCTTTATCAATTATCAGTTATCACTAGACTTGTCTAACATTAATAACGAGAATGTTAGAAGGTTGTTTCGTTGATCATCCAATGAAATAACGAAAATTTTGTTTTGTTTTCGTTGATCGTTGCGTATATTTAACGCAAGAAAATTTTGTTGCGTTGGTCGTCCGTGTAATTTGAACAGTCAAAATGATTTAATCATTCAATTGTCTTAATCGTAATATCATGCTTTTCAACTCAATTGTCAACCGTTATCGTTTGAAATCTTTGAACATTCAGAAAGATCATTGAAACAAACAAAATATGAATCAAACTTTGAAAACATCAATGTAATAAACAACATCAAAGCAAATTTTATAAATAAACATACAACAACATAACCTCTCAAGAGACCAGAATACAAGTTATATTGCTACTACATCCAAAATAGTAAATATAATATCATAAGTACTTCAAAACATAAAAACAATCAGATGCATTGTTGACTTGTAGTAACCTACTACAAAATGAAACATCAAACCCAATAAAAGATCCAAAACTAAAGCCTTGTATTAAAGTCTTTTTGGCTCAATCCAGATCTCAAGTGATTGCTCTCAGGATATTACCAATCTTAGCCAAATGGCAAAAATATGAAAATGTTTGAAACATTTAAATGGATCTATCATCATTGAAATCATATGAGATATGAGGAGCCAATGAGATTTTTAACTCCAGACTTGAGTTTCCGACAAGGCAACAATGCAACTGTCAACTGAACTTAACATATGCCCAAAGAGCAACTACACTTAACATATGCCAACAAAGCAACAAAATGCAACAGAGCTACCTAACAAAGTAACAAGCATATAAAAGATCACTAACAAAGTGTTGTGTACCGAGTGATTGCATGTCTGAGCTCCAAGGCTAACTCCAACATAAAAAATGTTGAATTCCACCTTGTCTGCACATCCCAAGCAGGCTTTTTATTTGCAGTATCAACCTACAAATAAAAATAAAAAAATAGTTAATCATTGAACAATGCACCAGAATGTTTACAGTTAAATGAGAAAAGGTCTAATTAGATTTACCTGAGCTGTTGCATGTGTAAACTTCTCCGTCCTTGATTGCAAATGACGAATATACTTCATTGTCTCACAAACATTCTTTATCTCATCAAACAGAACTGCAGTCCATATTATACAATTAAATTTAAGATGTGGCAACCACATCTCTGATGAAATATGACGCCATGGACTGGGAGGAAATTCTTAAAAGAGGTGGTGCTCAGAAGTTCATTGATGCAAGCTTCATTGGCAGAACTATTATCCAATACAAGGCTAAAAGCCTTATTATCTAGGTTCCACAGCACCAACCTCTCATGAATTGCATGAGCTATGTGTTTACCGGTATGAGGACTTGGCAAAGCGGTAAAGCTAATGACCATTTTTCTTAAATTCTAACTGTCATCAATGAAATGGCAGGTAAAAGACATAAACTCCTATCATGACCCTTACAAGTACACAAGTCAGATGTAAAGCTAACCTACAGTTCATTTTGCCAAATAACTCATATAAAGCCATCTTTTCCTCTTCATATATGTCGATGCAGTCATTTTTAACAGTATTTCTAGAAACCAATTTGAACTGAGACTGCAAATCACATAAAAAAGAACTTGTAAGTAGTGATGGCTTGCACAATTAAATGGATAGTCATTTGCAATTACATTTCTGGCAAAATTCTTCCTACTTCTGAGTTGATCAAACACCCATACATCAGACTTTGAGCCAAAACCTAAATATAAATGGCAAAATTAAAATTAAAGCACAAGATTCATTGATATGTGACTTAAATTAAGAATTAAGAAAAAAATATTAAATTTAACCTGCTACATTGTCAAGAGCCAACATTCTTTGTAAAACATCAAGTTTCTGCCTTTTGGAACTTAAAATCAGCTTGCATCCTTTGGCAATGTGATGTTTCAAAGAGATTGTGCTTCTTTGATGACCCATAGGATATTTTGTAAAAAGGGTGAGAAATATAGTGTTGTGCATGAATTATATGCACACATATAGGATTTTGCAAATTGTCAAAAGGGAGAGTTTGTTAGATTAAATTGATCTTTGGTTTGACAATTTACAAAACATAACAGTACTGACCTTGCACAATTAAGTTTTGGTGAGTTGCAGGTTTATACAGATACACTATGATGATGCAAATGCTTAAACATGCATGTACAAGTTAAGATGATCACTTTGATATCAAGAGCAAGCAACTTGGACAAAAACAGAGACTTGACAGAGTCATGTGTTACCATAACGTATGAAGAACCCGTCACAATGGGTTTCCTACCCGTCAGAATGGGTTGCCCACCCGTCACAATGTGTTACCAATATGTCGTAACCGATTGAAGAGGAGACGAGCTAGAAGATAGGGGATTTCTAAAATTTTGTTGAGTCATGCATCACCATAACGCATCTCAGACTCGTCACAACGGGTTGTCAACCCGTTATAACGGATTTTCCACACACCACAACGGGTTCCTGTTCAGAAAGGCCCAGAAGTCAGTCAGCCAAGCATTGAAGGGCATTTTGGAAAATACACCAACCCGTTACAACAAGTTATGTAACGGGTTTGGTGATTTCTGTTAAAATTAGGGTTGTGGCTTAAAGCGCAATACTAAGGTCAAATTACTGGGCGGAAGCGTTTTCAATCAACAATTTCAAATTAAAAGCTTTTAACCTTAATCACCTAGCCAAGAGTTAAAGCAAG
>CAXKVX010003287.1:0-21505 GCA_964058865.1 Eleocharis quinqueflora
CAACAAAGAAAAAATTTGAAAAAATATAATCTACAGTGATTTTACTGTAGTGCGAACAGTGAAAAATACTGTTCATTTCACTATGAAAATGAACAATGACGTAATGTTGCGCTATGAGTAGATTAGATATCTCAAGAAAAATTAACAAAATTTTCTGCTGATATAATCGCACTGAAATTGCATAACGTCGTTAGGGCTAAACTTACATAAAAAATATTGATGTTACATACAATATACAAGTATCTACTTCAACTTTAAGTAGTTTATCAAATTAAAAAATGTGAAGATATATATGACAAGAACATAAAATAGAGATTAATGACAATATTTATATAAATTATATTATCAAGATATGCACTTGTTGCATGTTTATATGGAATATATAAGAATGAACAAGAAGCCAAGTTTATTTCCCGTGTTTTTATGAAAGCATTAATCCATAATTTTATAGTTTCTGACTTAAGGAAAACTGAGCATCAATGATTTAATTCTCAAGCTTAAAAATATGGATATATATTTAAAAAAATACTATTGTTATTTCTTTTTTTTTTAAATCATGATAGGCACAAAAATTATTCCTGGCTTCCTGCTATCAGTGGAGTGGACTAGCAGGTGACAATCATTGGAAAATTTTCATAAAGGGTCTAGCAGCAAAGAATTTCAACAGATAGGGCCGGAGGCACCCTAAAAATTGCACAGAGGGCCGAGGGCGCGATTAATAGTCGCGCCCCTAAGCAGATTCCGTTTTTGTCCCTGAAATCGAGGCGTTCTGCATGTGCTTTTGCAGTTGTGGGCCCGGACACTTAGGGGCGCGATTATTAATCACGCCCCTAAGTGATTGTGAATTTTTTTTTTGTTAAGTTGTTCATATTTGTATCTTTTAATATAATAATTATTAGTTAGTACTAATATATAATTGTTTATTATTTGTTAATATATCAATAACAGTAGTATATTCATATAATATTTATTATTAAGCAAATTAATGATAATTTCAATATACAATAAATTTTTAATATATGTATAGTTGTAATATAATACTATTAATTTGTCTTGTTAATTTTTTTGGGTTAATTAATAATTATTTATACCCTTTAATATAATAATTAGTTAGTACTAATATATATTTTTTGGGTATTTGTTAATATATGTATATTAATATATATACATATATATACTATAATTATACTACAATTATTATTAAGCACAAAATAACATAAATTTATACATATGTTGAAGATATAACAAAATGATAAATATTACATGTGTTGTAATATAATACTATTAAATAACATAAATTGATGATATACAATATATGTAATACTATTAAATAACAAAATGATAAATATGAAATAGGTTATACATATGTTGTAATATAATACTATTAAATATTACATATGTTATTTATACACAATATATTACAAGAAATAATAAATTTATGATATATTGAATTTTAATACATATTAATATACATATATTAACAAATACCCAAAAATAATATATTAGTACTAACTAATTATTATATTAAAGGGTATAAATAATTATTAATTAACCCAAAAAAATTAACAAGACAAATTAATAGTATTATATTACAACTATACATATATTAAAAATTTATTGTATATTGAAATTATCATTAATTTGCTTAATAATAAATATTATATGAATATACTACTTTTATTGATATATTAACAAATAATAAATAATTATATATTAGTACTAACTAATAATTATTATATTAATAGGTACAAATATGAACAACTTAAAAAAAATTCAGAATCACTTAGGGGCGTGATTAATAATCGCGCTCCTAAGTGTCCGGGCCCACAACTGCCAAAGCACATGCAGAACGCCTTGATTTCAGGGAAAAAATCGGAATCTGCTTAGGGGCGCGACTATTAATCGCGCCCTCGATCCTCTGTGCAATTTTTAGGGTGCCTCCGGCCCTATCTGTTGAAATTCTTCGCTGCTATGACCTTTATGAAAATTTTCCTTTCTTGCCAAGAAAAATCATTACCAATTCAGATATTACGAATTATTTTACTAGTGACGAGGCGAATTTCTAATGGCTTGATCTTGGTCGAGAACAGCAAAATACACGTAATCACGAGTCTTATACCCAACCAAAACACGCCACATCACCACATTATGAGTACGTTACGTAAATACTGCGCGTGGTAGAAGACCAGATCGAAAGAACTAAAACCGCCACAGGAGCTGACCCATACGAACATCTCTCTCTCTCTCTCTCTCTCTCTCTCTCTCCCTTCCTTCCTCTCGGCTTTCCCGTACCCCTCTCTCGCGTCAAAATCAGATAAACTGATCGAGGATCTGAACAGGTAGATCTGTTTAACGCTCTCATTTTTCAATTCCGCTTTTGAGTTTTTACATAAATTTTCATAACCTTTTCTCTTCTTCCGTGAAATTTTAGAAAAAAGGAAGAGAAGCGTATTCTGATCTTCTCCGTTGGGTCTCGCCATGGCGGATCAATTCGCCTATTCCGATGCTGGGGTACGTCTCTCTAACTTAGGGATTTCTAATGCTTGCGATATTCGTTTCTAAACTTGATAAATTCTGCAATTTGAGGTAGATCGGATTTGTTATTGCATCTGTAGTGCATGTAACTGGAAAAGATCGATCCTTTAAGTCGACATAAGTTTGCGTAGATCTCCAATGAATTTTAGTAATTAGGTCACTATTCAATGAATTGAAGGGCTTCAGAGCTCAATCAAGTATAGCGTAAATTAACAAATTCAGAATTGATGTCATACTGTGGTATAGAAACTGAGTTTGTCAAAACCATATTCCTTCCTAAGCAGCAATATAACAAGCAATGTCAGTTTTCTCTGTAATGGTAGCAGAATTACAGACTGATCCTTACTGATGCGTATTTGCAACAATTATGGAGAAATTTCTGCTTCATCAATGACTACAGCTGCCCTATTTAAGGATTACAAATTAATTGAAGTTTTAAACTGTGCATTTAATTCTGATGTTGCCTGCCTACACTATTTGTTACAACATACAACATGAATTTTGTCTAGGCAATAAAATCCTGATAATATTGTCATTATAATATTATTAGGGTGTTACTTTCTTGTAATTTAAATAGATATCCTTCATATACTTAAGCACACTGCTGCTTTAAAGAAGTTAAGCAAGCACATTTAAGTGTTTTCCATCTGTTAGTAACAGAGATTTGTAGAGGACTTGCTTGCCATGATAGGTTGTAGTAATTTTGAAAAAAAGGAAGTGTGTTCTGGACAACTTGTTACATTCCTAATTTATGTTTTATCTTTTGACTTGCCTATGCATAGGTTAGCTAGTACATATTCATTTCATTTTTTTCCTCTGAAACAATACTTCAGATCAATGTTTTCTTCAAAGCCAGTCGCGCGAGTGCTTATACAAAATTATCAGTAGCTAAATTGTTTCATAATTTTCACTAGCTGAGCATGAGTGTCGATCTTTTTTTTTTCTAATATATAAAACTGACTAATTGCAACTTCCAAGTATTGTTAACTTAGCAATCGCTAATGATGTAGTATTTTTACTAAATTATGGCCTAATCATATCCTTACTAAATTATTAGATTTATTTTCACTCCTTTGGATCCTAATTATTTCATGTGTCAACAATTGAAGGGCAATGTCATTATTGAGGAGGCAAAGAAGGGCCTAAACCCTGCCATGGTGGTGTTGCTCATAGTCAGTACAGTTCTCATTCTCTTTCTTGCGGGAAACTATGCGCTTTACAGTTACGCACGAAGGACACTTCCACCAAAAAAGAAGAAGCCTGTTTCCAAGAAGAAGTTGAAGAGGGAAAAGCTCAAGCAAGGTGTGGCCCCACCCGGAGAGTAAAATAGCAAGAATAAGAGAAGAAACCCTTTTTGGTGCAAATTTAAAATTTTTAGGGGTTGTTGGTATTGGGATTTTCCATTGAGATAACAGAAGAGCTTTGTTTTGAGGTAGACTCTTAGTTGCAATATATTTTTTCTTTGTTTCACCAAAACTGTTCTCAGCTGTGTTCTCAGCTTGTGTCTGTAATTTAGTTTGTGAACTAGTTAATCTTTGTGAACATTTTTTTTCTTTTTGAAAAGAGAAACCTAATAACTTTGTTTCCTTTTGGTTGTCCTTTTCAATTATTTTAGTATGAAAACTTTGGAGGAATATGAATTTTACAGTGTATAACTTGATTTTTTTTCTTAAACTAGCAGCTTATAAGGTAGCTTACTTTTATTAGCAAAAGCATTTTACATGCGACAAAATCAGTTACAAACAAACAAGAAACCAAAAGGAAGTTCCTGAAGTTAATGTAGTAATGCCATTACCAGCTGATCAGGTCTGGTACCACTTTTGGTACCAGTAGCAGTAATTTCAATTTAAAAACCACAAAACTCTTTTGACTTGAACGCACGTACCAGTCTTCAAAATAGTATGGTACTTTTTCTTTTTTGGACAGTTTTACTGAGTGAGTGAGTACTTAGCAGTGCTGTAACAAGTACTGTGCGGACAGATAAAAAACGTTGTAACAACGTTGAGAATCAGAGAACGAATAACTATTGTAATTTCAGAGAATACGAATTCGCAATCTAGCACGACTGTGGGACCCTTAGAAGCGGTGGTCTTGTACATCTCTTGACCATTAGCACGGCCTGTTCTACAATCTGCTTTAATAGGATCGAAGATTCTTTCTTATTGGGTCGACTGTTTTCAAAACAAATCTTGTTATTATCGTGTCTTTCAGATTCTCAGCATGGGTTAATGTATCTTATGTTCCCATCTGAACTGAAAAGTCTTTCACATTTCCCACTTTTTCGTTTAATCTAGAAAATATTATTCAAACAATATAACAACAACAACAACAATAATAACAACAACTAAGTTTTTTTGTTCCAAACAAGTTAAGATAAGACTAGAGAATTTCATTTTCATAAAATTGAATGAGTTTTTACGTTGGTTCGCTAATTCTATCACAACTCTCCTCTTTTTTCGGGTTTGGGATCTGTTATCAGAGTTAAAATCTTATTCAAACAATCTTAAAATTAAAATGAATTTTTAGATCTAAAACACAAATCTTAGTGCATACAAAAAAGATCAGACGATCAAGGACATATATAGCGCAAGTGCCGCGCTACACTTGAATTGGATTTGAATTGGTGGATATCAATGTCAACATCCTTTTGATTTTTTTGGCAATATCTTTATTCACTAACATTTGATGAATTTGACCCTGATGCTGTATTAATGGGATTGAATCCAGGGAACAAAATCAGTTGCTCGTCAAATTTCTATTCGTTTATGCTTGTTTTGATTTAAACCGTTCAAAATTCATCTAAGAGTTCTAAAACATTAAAGCATCTACCTTCTTCATCAAACCATAGCAGTCGGTTTAAAATATAGATGGTGAATAGCAGATTTTCCACAAACTATCGGAGTATCCAGTGCATCCAACTTCACTAATCACATGCATTCTACTTTATAATAATATATAATAGAATGATTGTAGAACTTGCCATATCATAGTAATGTTATGTACACAATTTAATGTGTTAGTCAAACGTGTATTACAAAATTCACGTTAGAATTCTCAAAGTGTTCGTCATATGATTATTGTTGAACGTCTCGAGTTTATTTCTTTTTTATTTTACTATTTTCTTTGGTGTGACTAAAGTGCGTACTGCGTAGCATTCAACCGATTCATTGAAATCAAATATGTAATCTTACAGTCTACCACCAACATAATTGATGATAACAAATAAAGACAGAAAAATTATTCTGGCAATGTGCAATTCGATACCATTATTTCGATCTACGATTATTTTATGCATGTTATGAGTTTGTTATGCATATTATTTCAGTTGATTATATGTTATTTTGTTTGATTTTTTGATATGCATGTTAAACGCTTTGTTATGCATACTAATTACTTAATATACATAATGAATTTAAGTATAATAATTTTTTTTTACAAAATAATAACATGAAATCGAACTGAAAACTGAAATAATATGTATAACAAATTTCTTAACAAATCTCCGACATCTATTATATTAAATGTCTCTTAACGGTTGAAATTTTTGTGCTCGCGAAAATTTGAATCCATAATTTTTTGAAAATCATTCTAAATAGCTAATCACAACTACCATGCAATTTGCTAAAAATAAAGATAATTAAATGAGATTGTAAATATTAAATGAGAGATTAGCAATTGTGATCCGCGCGAAATTAATTGTGTCCAATCTACTCTCCTCTCCTCATGCCTTAGCGTTATAACGTCAGAGATAGCGTTATAACGTTAAGTCTTTGGAATTTCTGATTTGAATATTTTGCTACTAATCAAACTTACATTTTTTATCAAACAAACTTTATATTGATAAACTTAAATGATATTTAAGATATATTCTTGATGTTTTGAACACTAATTCTTTCTCAATATATTTTTAAAACCATTTTAAAGTTTCTGTGTTCTAGCGTTATAACGTCAGAGTTGGCATTATAACGCTAAGACCGAAAGACTTCAGTACTTAGCCAATTTTGTGATTTCTTGGACTCTAGTGTTATAAGGCCAGAGATGGAGTTATAACGGCCTTTGTTGTTTGGTTTAGAATGTTACTAATCAAATCTAATTTTTTCATTAGCTAAAGTACATAAGATTAAATCTAAGCCTTATCTAAGATGTAATCTTGAAGATTTGAGCTTCAATTCTTTCTTGGTTTAATCTACGATCATTTTGAACTTTTATCAATACCCTACAATATTTCTTCACCAAAAACACGAGAATTGATGAGATTTAAAATTATTTTGCAAATCAACAAACTTGAGAAATTGTTTGATGTAACATATATATATATATATATATATATATATATATAGCAAGGCTAAAATAATATGCAAAGTACACGACAATACGTACTATGCGTCTATGTATATTTAATTTTCTCAATAAATTCTTCATATCAAAATCTTGTAGAAAATCAAATTTCGTGATTTTTAGAACTTTCTTGCTATTTTTTAAATATTTTTTTAAACTGGACAGAAATGACACTTTTGTAGTATTAAATCTGGGTTGCTTTTAAAAAATATTTAAAAATAGCAAGAAAGTTCTAAAAATCACAAAATTTGATTTCCTACAATATTTTGATATGAAGAATTTATTGATATATATATATATATATATATATATATATATATATAGAACTGGGATACGGTGCTTGATCAAGCACCAAGGGGTCGGTGCTTGATCATCAAATCACACAAACGGACGGTTAGAATTTCGATTTATCATGCTTAATAATTTCTTTGTATCAAAATCTTGTGGGATACCAAAATTTTCTATTTTTAGAATTTTGTAAGTATTTGTTTTGTATTTTTGAAAATGACTAAAAAATAGTAATACAAATAAACAATGCTTATACATAAAATTGATCACTTTCAAAAATCCAAAACAAATACTTACAAGATTCAAAAAATAGAAAATTTTGGTATCCCACAATATTTTGATACAAAGAAATTACTGAGCATGATAAATCAAAATTTTAACCGTCCATTTGTGAGATTTGATGATCAAGTACCGACTACTTGGTGCTTGATCAAGTACCATAGCCTAGTTCTATATATATATATATATATATATATATATAGAGCATGGCTAAAATAATATGCATAGTACACCACATAACGTACTATGCATATAGATATAGGTCAATAAATTGAGATTTAAGTTGCTCAATAAATTCTTCATATGAAAATATTGTAGGAAAACAAATTTCGTGATTTTTAGAGCTTTCTTGCTATTTTTTAAATATTTTTTAAAAACAGTCCAGATTTAATACTACAAAAGGGTCAATTCTGAGCTGTTTTTAAAAAATATTTAAAAAATAGCAAGAAAGCTCTAAAAATCACGAAATTTTATTTCCTACAAGATTTTAATATGAAGAATTTATTGAGCAACTTAAATATCAAATTAATGACCAAATTAAATACAAATGGGCGCATAGTACGTTATGTAGTGTACTATGCATATTATTTTAGCCATGCTCATATATATATATATATATATATATATATATAGAGAGAGAGAGAGAGAGAAAGGCTAGGGTGCTCCATGGAGCACCAAATCGCTCGTGCTCCACATCTGTTATATTCAATTTGAAAATTCCAACGACCAATTTCAACCGTTGAACATGATCTACATATTGAAATGTACTTGGAGATTGAATTTTATATTTTTTTGAATTTTTTTAAAGAGGTAGAAAAGTTGTTAATCAAACGGTTTCTGGACCAACAAAAGTTGCAATTTTCCTACCTCTCTAAAAAATAGCAAAAAAATTTTTAAAAAAATGTAAAATTCAATCTCCAAGTAGATTTCAATATGTAGATCATGTTCAATTGTTCGGATCGGTCGTTGGAGTTTTTAAATTGGAGATACGGTGTGAAGCATTAGAGGTTTGGTGTTCCATGAAGCACCCTAGCCTATCTCTCTCTCTCTATATATATATATATATATGCATAGAACAGAAAGAGGTGTCCTATGCATATTATTTTAGCCTTGCTTATATATATATATATGAAAAATTATTAATGTTGCAGACTTCAGTACATTAAAGATTTTGAAATAATTTACTTTTTTTATAGATGACATGAGATCATGTGACAACGCTTATCATAAAAAAAATTATGCATAAAAATGAATTTATTGACACATTTTAGACATACAGATTGATCGCTTTCAAACTTGTCATATCCCAAAAATAATGAATAGATTAGAGGTGTTAATTCCGCCACGTGTACTTGATTATAAATATACGAAAGGCTTAATTTATTATTAAAGAACCCAGATAAGATTAATTTATTATACTTAATTTAAAGAAAAACACACACATTGAACACAGTACATGAACATTCAATAAGTTATATATATAAACCAACGTCTGTACAAAATTTATAGCAGAAGCTAAACAAAGAAAATAAAAATATATACAGAAGAGGACGATCCCCTCGAAGGACATGGGATCGATCCTCTCTAACCTACTACAAATTAATCCTAACAAAAGAAAAAAAAGGAAAACAAACTAAATGATCAAAAAAACGAAAGACGTTGGGGACTCCATTCTAGCACTCTTTTCTGGATATCAAGAAACTCCTGCTCCTTATCTAAACCCCACAACCATCGTGAAACGTGAGTAATTTATAAAAATTACTCAGTATGAATTAAGGTCCAGCCTTTGAGTTTATATCTGATTCAGGATTTGGACCAGTTCACACTTAGAGATATTACTTATAATTATTATACCTCAATTTGTATTAGTTAACCATTTTACCATTTAAATAAATAAATCTAACCAAAAGGGTGATACGAGAACAAAACCCCAAAATATTAATGAGGAATAGTAACATACAATTAATAATATGAGAAGATATCAAAACTCCCAGACAAATGAATGAAATGTCCAATCTAACCCCGAGTGTAGGACATAAGGATTCGCCCCCTTAGATGGGTCGTAACCACAAGCCTAATGGCGTTGCTAGGCGGGTCTCAAATCAATCACAGGCCTAACATAATCGTTAGACGGGTCTCAAATCAACCACAAGCCTAACTAAAATTTGAGTTTCCAGAACGAAACACCTTGGTAAAATAGAGCGGCTACAAAAAGCACATACTCGATCAAAAGCGAACCGAGAAGTCTACCCTCACAAAAGAGAAAATAATAACATAACACTCAGTCTCAGCCGTCATACGAAAATAAGGAACTGACTACCTATTTGAAATAATAATAGAAAGGAAACTCCCTGTACCAATTAAGACCAAGAGGAAGCCCATATTTCCTCTGTACCCACCAGGGACTAAGGGGGAACCCCTTCGAATATTTGGAGATCTCGAAACATCGGCTAATAGAAAATATATAAAGAACGGAATAGCTCCAATACCTCACGTAGGGCACATATACTCTACACTGAGAAACCGAACCTTAATCACTCAGATAAGGAGACATTATAGTATTATATAGTAGTAAGGGTATTTGAAAAGAAAATCTCTTACTGGCACTACGAGCCATCAAGTGATGGTCTTTGTTGGTGAGGATTAGTCGAATGTCCTTAAGGACATCTCGTTGAGAATACCCCATGAGCTATGTCAGACACCATGACACGTAAACCCACCACGATGCCCTCAGACTACATTCAATCTAAAAATCACCGGCCTGACTCTCAACACTCTCGACGAGTGTACATATAATATTACATATGTCTCTACCTATAGTTATTTCTAATAACCTATACGATTCGTATATCGAATCTTACATTCAATTATGAAATGTATATGTCATGCAATGCAGGTTGGTCTCAAATCAAGGTACAGTTACTGGTATGCAATTATGACAATTCAAGTTCTACGGGTCTAATTAACAAATATTGGTATCTTGATACCACAATTCAGTTTAAGTAAGTCTGGTAGGTCCTACATATAAGAGAAAGAGATATAAACCCTAGGAATCCACACCTGAAAGAAGCGCAAGCTACTCTACGGAAAGCTCTGCTTTGCCCGCGCTGACCTCAGTGTCGCATGCAACAGTGTCTGTCTCGTCCACTATGTGTGGGTCCGAGTCAACTAAGCCTCGCAATTGTCGATGACAGGGTTTTCAAGTTAGACTTAGTGAATAGTGAGCTATTGTGAGATTGAAGGAAAGGTTTAGGCGTTTGAAACGTCATTGATGCTCCTAATATAATTTATTTAATATTTTTACTTAGCCCATTTATAATTTCGATTATATGTGTCCAAATGCGGCCTAAAGGCCCAAATCAAACTTACTGGCCCAGGCATCATCCTGGACCTAGATCAATCACGCAAAAAGCAAACCCAGCACAACTCAGGCTGCATTAGTGCTGGTAAACTAGTGCAGCATATGGTACAAGGGGCTGGTAAGGCATATATCAGCTACCAGAGTAACCAGACTAGTGCAGTGTACTAGTAAACATGTGCACAACTGGTGCACTAGCCAGCAAAACCAGAAACCGGCAAATGCCAGGGAACGATACCAGAAACCCAAGGCATGTCAGAGAAACCCGTTCGGCCTGGTAAGAAACAAACAAAACAAGTCCAGAGAGGCTCAAAACCCACTATCAACAAGCATGACCAAGGCCTATCAATTTCAGTGCTGGCACAAAAACCCTAACACAATTCATGGGTGCCAGCATAGTTCAACCCACAAGATCCATATACCAGTATACACAAGCAGTGGCTCGATGGCCACTGCTATCACAATCACACAACAAGTAGTCAACATAAAAAGAAAGGCAACCACACAACTGAAAATCAACAACAAAGCATCAGTAATAAAGCAACATTTCTAGGGTTTTTTTTCATATGTTTACCAGAAAGCATAAGGGACATAAACGAGTCATGAGTAGGACGTTAGTCGTGCACCACCACCACCATTGTTGCTTTAATACCTCCCTCCCTCTGCCTATAATTCTTTCTAAATTTTCTTCCTGTACTTATGGGGTAGTTGTATGTCCTCAACACATGAGTTTTACAAACGAGCAAGAAAGGTCCAAAGAGGGAGAGACGACCGTTTTATAGGCCAGGAGGTGAGGTAGCTGGGTGGGGTGCCCTCGAGCTTCCGTACCAAGCACTCGAGTGCCTAGTTAGAAAGTCCACGAGAGAGAAACCGGAGTGAATCTTTGCATTAATGGCGAAGTGTCACTCCAACAGTGAAGTAACAAGAGAAATAAAGGGGTCGGTGAGAGCCGAGGGAACATGGAAGGACAGCAAGAGAGAAGGAGAGAAGTGGCGTGAGGGAGACAGAAAGACAGGGGGAGAGAGAGAGGAGTGCATCGGGAAGGGGAAGTGAGGGAGAGAGAGAGCGGTAGAATTTAATGAGGGGAGAGAAGAGAGGAGAGAGAGATTGTCTCGGGAAGGAGGGAAGAAAAGAAGGGAGAGAGGGTCAGTGGGATGAGCCGTGAGGTTCAGATTTTGTGGCCTTTTGTGCAGCATCTTTCTGCAAGACACAGAGGTGACCCAGGATTCATTGTATAAATATTGGGGTCTGTAGAGGCTAAATTCGTGCACCTGGTCTTGTGGCGAGTCATTTGAATTGGAAGCGGGTCGTATAACCCGTTATATGATTTCTATTTCAGTACGAGAATTGGAATTTAGGTATTTAGACTAATGAAATAAGCATAATAAGCGATTTCCTAACTTGTTTAAACGAAATGTTGGATTAGGCTATAAATTTAATTATTAGTCAAAAGTATGTAAATATATATATATAGGCTAGGGTGTTCCATGGAGCATCAAACTCCTAATGCTCCACATCGTATCTCCAATTTAAAAATTCCAACGACCGATCCAAACCGTTGAATATGATCTACATATTGAAATCTACTTGGAAATTGAATTTTACATTTTTTTGCTATTTTTTAGAGAGGTAGGAAAATTGCAACTTTTGTTGGTCTAGGAACCGTTTGATTAGCAACTTTTCTACATCTTTAAAAAAATAGCAAAAAATTTCAAAAAAATGTAAAATTCAATCTCCAAGTAGATTTCAATATGTAGATCATGTTCAACGGTTCGGATTGGTCGTTGAAAATTTTAAATTGGATATAACGGATGTGGAACACGAGCAATTTGGTGCTCCATGGAGCACCCTAGCCTTTCTCTCTCTCTCTCTCTCTCTCTATATATATATATATATATGAGTGAGGCTATGGTGTTCCGCAAAGCACGTGCTTTGCAATTGTGGATCATTGGATCTTCGAATATCATATTGGCACGAATCACAAAACGTGATCCAATTGTCTACAATTGCAAAGCACGTGCTTTGCGGAACACTATAGCCTCACTATATATATATATATATTGCAGGGTGCTTGAAGTTTATTTGTTGAAGTTTGAGGATTCAAAATTTATGTACAAGACAAATTGTTGTCAATACAAAGACAAATGGTATATTGATCTACTTTCTGTTTTTGCAATTATTAATTACATCTCGAAAAGATGGTAGTGTTATGTTTAATTTTTCGGAACATGTATGAAACATGTATATTACAATTCAACTTGTTGTTATGTTTAATTCTTGTTTGAAACATGTATGTTAACTTTTATTTAGTTTCCTAAAATTCGGCTGGTTGTTATGTTAATATCATCATGTTTGTTAGGTTTCTGCTCGCTATTAATTTCAGCAAACAAAATATTAATGTTGTTACTCACTTGCACTAGGAACCATTGTTAATCGATGTTATATACTCAACTGATTTGAGTTGTTGATGCCTTAACATTTACCCAATTTTGTTTTCTTGTCAACTTCTATTTTGTAAGAACATGTAAGATCCAATTTGATTTCTTTACCATGGTACTTGTACCAGTCACGTCTATCTATTTACTTGGTACCAAAATATAAACTTTATGTACGTACTACAGGTTTGGAAAAAGGAAAAAAAATAAACATTATCAAACATTGCACAATCTAACTGATCACAATATCATAAATTAAAACTCTGTTACATGACATCTATAATAGCAAAGAAGGTAAAAAAAAAAACAAAAACAAAATGAATATACACCATCAATGCATGCACAATGCTTTCGATGAATATACACTATCAGAGACCTAGCTAGCAATAGAGTATATCTCCCGATTTCTCTTTTGGCAATCATATCAGCTAACAATATCTCCAGGTGTAAAAAAAAATAACAACTTCAAGTCAATCAACTCAAGGAGCAACTAATCATGCTGAGCTACATGGTAATCGATCAACCTCTTCATTCCCACCAAAAATGTTGTCCACTTACATCTCAGATAATGACGTACAAATATCGATCAATATACTAGAAGATATATTCTAAGAACCTATCTTAGAAAATTACCAATTAGATTTCATAGATGCAGCAACTAAAGCTATACAATTTAATTACTACAATTTACAACATAGTTAGTTCAAAACTGATTTGCTTAGTTCCCTTAGCTTTGATTGCTCATCTAGTAAGTTACTTCACATGCTTTTGGTGCTGATCCAGTTAGAGAAATTGATTCTCTTCTCACTTTGATGATCCACCGAGAAGAACTGTCGCCTTGGTATACTACTAATTTATAATACCAACCGCTTGAATCTCGAAACAAACAAGATAATAAGAATTTCATCGCTGAGCTAATGGATCATGCATGGATAAGCAAATACTAGTGTATTGGTTTTAACTTCCATTGAGTGACAACAGGTTAAGATTCCATCATGCAACTAAACATAATGTTAGTTGAATGTTGAATTGTGCAACATGTTCAATTCCGAATGAAACACACTATGAAATCAAGTTAGGGGTGTTCTTGTGAGTCTCATAAGGATGAATTTTTAAAGGTATGTCAAGAAGTTTTTTAGTAACTTATGTTTGAGAAAACAGGCTATTGGGAAAGGAATTTTGATGTTCCTCACATCATTGTTCTCTAATTAAAGTACTATAATTTTTAAAATACAATTTCGAAAATAACTTCGATTATTGAAAGAAATTTGTTACACAACTCATATTCCATGACCAACTCAACAACAACAATTCGAAACATTGTTCATGAAACAGAGTAGCTTAAAACATGATTTACTAAAATAAATCACGTTAATTATTCCAATAATTCAATTGGAAAACATCCCCATATTAAACATAATACATCAAGTTATTATGCCTTGACAGATTCTACTTGAGTCTTGCCTCTTGGACCATTCTTCCTTATATATAGACGGTATTCATCGAAAGTCATAGGGCGATAAAGCGACGGTCGCTCAGGCGTCACAAGCTCTTTTGCCGGCTCTAGTGGCAAGTCACTCCTAGGATTGTAAAAAAGAGCCAGGGAAAATCGCTCGTAAGCAGAATTTGCCAGGACACGATGTTCAACACTTTTAAACACCGAGTTGGTCAAGACCTGTGAACAATAGAAATGCAATATGTATTAATATTTTCCGAGATATTGAGGTAATAGAATTAAAATGTTGAATGATAAGAAAGAAACAACATTTTTGTATCAAGGTAATTTATTGGTATTAGATGGAGAACTTAAATTGGCAAAATAGTTACTTTTGCTCCAATAAAGTTCTGTTTTCTTTTTATTTAGTTTACCAGATTTACCAGAATAATCTTTAATGATATCAAAGAACCTAATTAAGTTATAAGACATAATGGAGACAGGAAATTAAGCAGTAACCTGAATTTGATCACCAATGTTAATAAGCAATGCATCAGGTAGAGGTTGTACTGTGACCCATGCATCTCCTTTCCTGACTTGTAGGCCTCCGACTCGGTGATCTGCAAGAAGAACAGTCAATCCACCGGGATCAGAGTGTGCCGAAAGACCGAGTGCAAGGTCAGGCTGGGGGCATTTTGGGTAATAGTTCACCCTTAGACACGACTCGCCGGCACTTTCTCCTCCAAATGCATTTTGCAAATAACCAACATCTAAGCCTAGGCTTATAGATAGCACTTTCATCAGTGTTTCACATAGTTTGCCCACCTCCCTTCCATACTCACTCGTAATCTCCCTGCAATTTTTATATATATAGAATTATAGATATAGATATAACAGTTCAAAACCAATTAATGAATATATATATAATTAATTAAACATATGATCATTAATTTCGTACCTCAAGGAAAATGGCTGCGCCGGCCAGTGCATGTCAGCACTTGGAACAGATGCTGGCATGAGGTTCAGAAAGTAATAATCTCCCCAATCAAGAATTGCACCCTTCTCAACGCCGACTCGACTTCCGTACCCCTCGTACGTCATAGGTGAATTCGCATGCACCTGTTTTTCCTTCATAGGTAGCTGAAAAAATGATCTCCATGTCTCTCGTACCCGCTCCATCAACTCGATACTTACCCCGTGATTCACCACTTGGAAGAAGCCCCATTCGCAACTGGCAGCTGAGATGGCTTGGATGGTGGCACGGCATCCCGCAACATCATCATTCAGGCTGCTCAGGTCAATTACAGGGATGCCGTGTTGGCTGTGCGTAGGAGTTTTCAGGGATGGTCGATCAGATGGGGGCTTGATGTATTGATGGGGGATGGTAGAATGGCCGCTCTCTGATAAGGATTGCACGGGTACGACCGGTTCCGGCCAGTCTTTTAAGCATTCCATTAGAATTGAATGAAGGTTATTGAGATGAGATGGAAATGGAAGTGGAATTAGAGAAAAATAAAAGGAGCAAAGAAGGTACGAGGTCCCCAAAAAACGTGCCTAATAGCAGGCAATGCAGCTGATTAATGATCTTCATGGATATATATATATATATATATATATATATCTATATATATATAAAGGGGGGTTTTGAGTGCTACGGTTACAATGTGGGCTCTAGAGGAAATTGGTGTGTGGACATGGTCTTTCATATATATTCCAAGTAGTGTTACCCAAAAGCCCTTTTTCTATTTTGCTCTGTTATTTTACTTGGGGTGAATGGATGACTGTAATATATATATTCACATTTTTTTTGAAAAAAAATACATATGAGACAGTATAGTATAATATGGTGGAGTATATAGTATGCCATTTAAAGTTTAAAGATTGTGAAACGACGATTTATTAGTGGAGCAGGTGTATACAAGAAGAAACATGCAGAGGTTTAAAGAGATGGGGGCAGCAGCAGCAGCAGCATATCTCATCTCATCTCACGTTGCTGTTGCTGTTGCTGTTGCTGTTGCGGATGAAAGTGATTGAAATTACAAACGTGACTAAATTGCTCCTGCCGTAATTGGATTTAGGCTTGCTTGCCGACTCTATATATAATTTTATATGCAACTTACAGAGATCCAATTTGTGTTCTTTGAATCTCATTTATTAACTCCTGTTATTTATCTATTAATTGAAATATATATTTATTATATTTATATATAGAATAAATGTAACATGCATTCTCACTGACATAAATGATCTTTAACACCCACTGTTTTAAACCAGAGATAGATTTAACACCGAATTTTAACTAAATTTGAGTGTAAAAAGATTGTAAAAAATTAGAAATGGGGAACCCAGCGCACCATCTCCTTCTTCTCTCCCAACCATCAGCTGCCTCATCTTCTAAGTTCATTAAATTGTTTCGACAACAACTCTCACACAACAAAAAAACCATTAAATTGCATTAAAAGCTCAATTTGTATTGATATTTCAGTATAAACTTTGGTGCACTAGCTCTCTTCTTCTCTCTTGATCTATTTTGATCTCCTCTATCTCCATTAAGATAATTAATAAATTTGTTATCAATATTAGTACTTTAATTTTTCCATAATTTCTATTAAATTGCAGCAATTAATCTATCACATTTCATCGTCATCACTACCTCTTCCTAAGCAACTATTGGAGGTATATTTTTTATTAATATCTCATTTTTTGGATTAAAAGGTTCTTTTTATTAATTTTAGATCAAAGATGCATATGTTTAATATGTAATTTTCACTAATGCGGCAATTAATTGATCACCTTTGATCTTCATCAATACATGTAGCTTCTTGATCTACTGGCAAGTTGAAGGTTAATTTTAATCACTTTACTTTTTTATTTAATTTTATTTGTAGATCGAATTAATATCGCATGTTCAATAAGTAATTTGCATTGCATATAATTGAATTGAATATATATATACACACACTTAGATGTTATATATATAATATGTATATATTGTCATATAGGATCAAAATATCGGAACAAAATTTGATTTAGGTCAGTACATGTTCGTGATTAATCCAATAGAAATTAATCTCGAGTAGTCCTCATTTGGAACTGCTCTTTCAACACTTTGTCTCATTTAAAATTAGAAAACATATAATAGTTGCAATCTAGTGTTTGCGGAGAATTCGATTGAAAGAACAACACAAAAGTGGACTGTCACACCCGAGAAAATATAACTAGCTTAGGGGTGCTAATCCTGTCACGTGTACTTACTTACAAGTATACGAAAGACTTAATTTAATATTGAAATAATCTATGAGTTAGCTAAATAAACTTAATTTAAAGGAACAACATACACAATGAACACAATACATGAATATCCAATAATATATATATATAACCGCGTCTGTACAAGAATTATAGCGAAAGCTGAAGAAAATAAAATACATATAATAGATGACAATCCCAGCAAAGGACGTGGGACCGATCCTCGCTAACCTACTACAAACTAATCCTAACAAAAGAAAGTAAAAGAAACAAATGAAGAGATCTACAAAATACTAACGTCGGGGACTCCATCTTAGCGCTCTCCTCTTGGACTTCAAAAGTCTCCTGCTCCTTACCTGGACCCCACAACCGCCGTGGAACGTGAGTAATTTATAAAAAATACTCAGTGTGGATTTAGGTCTAGCCTTTGGTTTATATCTGATTCATAGTTGGACCAATCACACCTTAAAGAGTTTAAATTATAACTAAATTTCCTACACCGTAACGTAACTTAATTAACCATTTGTACAATTTATTTAATCTAGCCAAAAAGGGCGATGCGAAAAATAAACCCCAAAGTGATATGAGGGATAATCGTATATATATATGATAATACGAAAAAATTTCAATACTCCAAGACAAAGGAACAAACTGTCAAGTTTACAAACCCCGAGTGCAGGACATCAGGATTCGCCTCCTTAGACGGGTCTCGTATTCGAGCCGCCAATCTAAGTGTATCGTTAGACGGGTCCCGTATTCGACCCGCCAATTTAACTTAATTCTGAGTTTTCAGAATGAAACGCCCTAGTAAAATGGAGCGGCTACAAAAAACACACACTCGATCAAAAAGCGAACTGAGATGCCTACCCTCACCAAAAGAGAAAAATAATAAAAAAAAAATCACTCGGTCTCAGCAGCCATACGAAAATAAGGAACCGACTACCCGTTTGAAATGATATAATAAAAAGGAAATTTCCTGTACCAACTAAGGGCCAAAGGGAGCCCCAAACTTCCTCTGTACCAACCAGGAGCCAAAGGAGGAAGCTCTTCGAATATTAGGAGATCTCGTAATATCGGCTAATAGAAATATATAAAGAACGAAATAGCTCCAATACCTCACATATGGCACACACACTCTAAAACTGAGAAATCGAACCTTATTCACTCAAAAGAGGAGATACTATATACTATATATTAGTAAGGATATTGAAAAAAACTCTCTTACTGGCACTACGAGCCAGCAAGTGATGGTCATCGTTGGTGAGGATTAGTCGAATGTCTTTAAGGACATCCCATTGAGAATACTCCATGGGCTATGTCAGACACCATGACATGTAAACTCACCACGATGTCCTCATACTACATCCAATCTAAAACTTACCGCCCCGACTCTCATCACTCCCGACGTGAATACATATAATATTAAATACGCATCTACATATAAGTAGATAATAGCCTATACGATCTGTATATCGAATCTTACATGCAATTATGAAATGCAAATGACATGCAATGCAGGTTGGTCTTAGTTATTGGTACAGTTACCGGTATGCAAATATGGCAATTCAAGTTCTAAGGGCATGTTTAACAATTGTTGGTAATTTAATACCGCAGTTCAATTTAGGTAAGTCTGGTAATTTGATATCGTAGTTCAATTTGATACCGCAGTTACCGATATGGAAATATGGCAATTCAAGTTCTAAGGACCTGTTTAACAATTGTTTAACTATATAAAATGTTGTATAACTATATAAAACATTGTATAGCCATATAAATTGTTATATAACTGTGTAGCTCCAAAACTGTCATTGTTGTTATTTTAAACTTAGTCTCATTGATTTAAAATTATTAGAAGCTCAAATAAAATAACCTAGCATCTATATTGTCTTCAAATCTTCATTCTTCATTGTCTTGAGCTCATTTCTTGCTTCTTATTTTTCCCTTTTTTTGAATTAATAGCTAAACAAAAACTCACAAGGAAGATGATAAATTCAAGTTTGGTTTTGCAAATTGACAAATCCAAGACATTGTTCAGTACAACAATCTCCTCATTTTGATGATTTGCAAAATCCAAGTGCATGCCCATGTTCTCCTTCTTTTTGAAAATGGACAAAAGGTAGTTTTTGAGGGAAAAAAAATGAGCTCCCCTTAATTTGCGCACTTCACAAGTTTAAATTATCATTTAACAATAAAGCTCCACATTAATTTGTGCACAATTATAATTTGAGCAAAAGCTCCCCCACAATTTTTGGAATTTACTCTATAGTTTGACAAATTTAATTTTGCTAGTCCTAGATGACAAATTTTGAGTTTAGCGAAGCGAATTTTAAATTTAGGGCTTAACAATGAGTTTATTTAATTTAATAGAGCTCAAATCTTACTTTTTAACTCCCCCTAAGTGTTCGACAATTAGTATTGAGAAAAATCAAACTTTAAACCCACTAAGTTTGAACTTTAGGAATCCAAGCAAACTTTAATTTGTTGCTTCTCTTCCTAAGGTTACACTCTAATGAGATTGCTCATTTTGCAACAATAATTGCAAAATACACAAGTTGGGGTGTTCGCATCGGTCTTGACAAAACGAATATGAAAATCAATTTTCAATTCTTGAGCTTTACTCTTTGGCGGATTCAATGACCAGCAAAGACTGGAATGAAGCCATCACGAAGCCTTAATGAGCGAGGCCAAATCGAGAATGGAAAATTTATTTTAGCCGGATCAAGTTCTTTTTGCCTAGTTATGAAGGTAAGGGACTGAACCCAAGCCTAGCCTTTTGTATCATAAATTGAAGTTTGATTTTGAAATTAGTTTTGTTTGAAACACAACCCCTGGTGTTTGATTGTGTTGAACACCAAGTTGGGCAAGCTTTTTATCTTTTGTTTCATACCTCCAACCGTTTGGTCCTTTAAAGTATGTGTTGTTGGACCAAGAAAGGTTAAAGTACCTTAGAATCGATTTGGGTTTGGCATAGTTATCATTGTTGAACCGGTACCTAAAGACATGATTTGGTACATTTCTAGAATTTTGGTAACTTTCCTTCTTACCATTGTCATCCTTAATTTATTTTCCCTTGTTTTTATGGCTTTGAGAGTTGTTAGATTGTGAAGGTGTAGAATTCTTCTTATACCCTAAATCTGATTTGTCATGAGACTTTTGCCCCTTATAGTTAGTACTTTTATTTAGTATACTATATGATTTTAACATTTTATTTTCTTTCTCTAAAGTTTGCACTTTTCTTTTAATAACTCTAATTCTTTTATTTGTGTTTAACAATTCTTTTCTAATTCATTAAATTTTTATAGCTTTAAGTCGTAATCTTTCAATTTCAACTCAAGTTCACAAATTTTACATTTTAAACCCTCAATTTTATTGCAATGAGTATTCTTGTGGCAACAACCATTTACTAACCTCTCAATTGTATTTTTTATTTTATTTATTGACGATATAGAAGTTTCATTTTCTATAAGATTTTAATTGGAGGTTAGATATACCTCACTAGCTCAGCTAGTGAAAGTAGAGCATTTAATTTCTTCATCTTGTTTTATTGCTTCCCTTTTGATTTTGATGTGATCATAGTCATGCAACACC